>SZWC01007054.1:90654-123283 GCA_023375785.1 Penium margaritaceum
ACACACACACACACACACACACACACACACACACACACACACACACACATACATACAATCACTACAGGTGAAAAAACGGATGTGAAGCTCAAGGCGCACGTATAGTGGACCATGCACCTTAGGCGTCTCAGCCGGGTGAATGCTTGGGGCGAACTACATCATGAGAGCAGAATTGCATATGTGGATGCATGTCTCCTTGTGTTGTCACACAGGGAGGCAAGCATCCACATACGCTCATGGTCAATGTGGTTATCTTGGTATTGATATGCATGCCTGGATAGGAGTGTTGATGTTAAGAACTGGTTGCTAATCCTACGGGGCCATACTCTTGGTTATACCGAAGTGTGAGAAAACCACGGCGACATATCACCAATCAGATGGCGGCCGGGCCCCACGTCGAGCGTTTTGCATGGGTGGCCCGGTCGACCAGATGCTATTACCTCGCTTCCTTGTTAGTCCTACTCGTTGTTGACTCTCACCACTTTCTTACGAGGATTCTAACTCCTTGAGCTTGTCGCTGCCATGTCTTCAGCGGGAACCTCTCTTGCATGCTAAGGGGCTTAAGCCGGCAATCTGCCACTACCTACAGTACAGCCTCTTCAAACTCAGTGATGAGATTGGGACCTATAATGCATATCCAGGTCATTGCATCATTACTGACCCCCTCGGTGCCTACTCTTCAACATGGAATCGCAAAACTTTCATTGAACACACTGCTCAAAGTGTGTTCACTGTGCAGTTCAACCAACTTGAAATGCATGCTAATGGAGCTGCTGATGCATATTGGGCTGCTTATGCATGATCCTTATAAGGCAGAACTTGGGCAACTTCCAGCTGTCGTCTCCATTGTCAGTGGCCTCATCCTTGAGTTGCCTAACATCTTTGACAAAATCAAGGCGAGTGACCTCGAACGTTGTGCCTCGGAAGGACGTCCTGATGATTTGCCTCCGGGTTTTGGTGCCATGTGGGAATGCACTGCCCAGCGCCTCACAGATTGGTGGGAAGCTTCATAGCTTTATTGCATCTGACACAGCGACATTCTCCAGTCAGCTGGCGCACAAGTAAGCATGTAGGTGCAAGGAACAACAAGGTTTTGGCTAGGGAGACGAGCTAAGTCTCATAAGATTCAGTAGCAAAGAATGTACAGAGAAATGAAAACTGATAAGAAAAAAACATAGATATCTGTCGTGGTGAATGATAGGTGATGCACGCGGTAATGCCAGTATGTCCTAAAACCAGCCGAAAATCACTCTTTGGTTCCTATCTCTGTGTGCAAGCATCCAACACAACACCGCCTCAACCTAGAGATGTGACATCTCAAGCCAGATGTTAGAATTGGTTGCACACAAAGGACCAACATGTATCAGTGGACACAAAAGACAAAACATGAAAATTGGGGGGAAAAAAGCCAGTCAACCGAGAAAACTCTAGACACTGGACAAAAACCAAAGAGTGCCCCAAGAAGCACTCGAGACACCATAACAACTGTCTCGCAAGTGTTAGTGAGTAAGGCCACCATCTGAAGGTACTCGGATGCCAGCTAAGTCCGCATCAGGGATTTACATGAGTATGGACACGACCAAGTGATCATAGCAAGCTATACAATCAGACACGGATGACACACATCACAACACTTCTTGATGACCCGATGGTACGCATGTCCATACACATGTAGAACTCACAGAAGTGCACAACAAGATGCTCAACAGTTAACACACATCGCACTCTTAGCCAGCTTCAGGCAAGGGGCAAAGCCAAACAGAAAGGATGACCTTGAACGTTTTGTGTGTCAGTGCTTTGGTAAAGAAATCCGTCCGTGGCATGTCCGAGCAGACCCAGATGACACACACCACCTGTCGCTCCACAAGTCTGCACACAATGTGACGTGCAACATTAATGCGCTTCGTGCGATCATGAAACACACCATAGTTCTCTATAATGGAAATAGAACTATGGTTGTTGCAACATAGAATGATGGAAGGCACAAACTCATACAACTAACAAAACAGATGCTGTAGCCATACCACCTCAGTAGCCATTACTCTGACCGCAACATACTATGACTCTGATGAGGTACGTGCAATGCAACTCTGCTTGCCACTGCGCCATGACACAATGGTGCCACCTAGCATGAACACATAGCATGTTCGACTATGCCTAGGAGGGCTCCATGCCTGGTCACTATTTGTGTAGCCATCGACTACCACCGAGCACCGCCGTCTAAAATAGAGTTCAAGGTATTGTGTGAAAACCACGTACTATACCACCCGCAAAGATGTATGAAGGGCACTAAGAGAACTATGTAAGGAGGTTGAAGGTGAAGGCGATTTCAGGTCAAGTGGACATGGCCAAGTGCATCAGAGAGTCAATAAGGCACAGGTTAAGGGTCACGTCCACCGTCTCCCCCAACTATGCTCAATGATCCACCTTCTGGGCATCTTTTCTATGAGGTGTGATGGAGGAGGAGGCTACAGGAAGTACACCAAAGAGGTCAATAAACTGCTCCGCCATAACGCATGTGTAACGTGCCTTCAAGAGTGCAACAAGAGTATGCATCGCTGACGGTCACATACAATCTCCCTCTTGAGAAAAATGACTACAAGACCAAAGTCCTTCATCATGTAGGCAGTCTGAAGGACTAACCTTAGCCTCCTTGACAGCCTACATCAAGGGAGACAAGATCAAGAGGTCATCCACATAAACGAGGATGGCTGTGAAGTTCTCAGTTATCTGCCTAAGGAGGGATGGGACGGCGCCACTTTGCACACAACCGACACGTGTCAGTGTGTCAATGATCTCCTATTTCTAGTGCGGAGATGATTGCTTCAGGTTGCACAAGGCCTTGTGCAAGCGTCAGACTTCATCACCAACCTTAAATCCATATAGATCTCCTCCTCTAGGGTGCCATAGATGAACACATTGTTTGCATCCATTTGCTATAACTCCCAGTTGTGGTGTAAAAAAATCCTAGAAAAAGTGCAAGTAGTGGTGACACGACCAATGGGTGCAAGTTGTTGGTGAAATCTAAACCTTCAACCTGTGACAATATCTCTGCTAGGCTTGTAGTGACCTTGCACATATGCAGGGAAAGGGAAAGAGGCAAAGGGAATGGAATGAGACATGCAATCCAAGTCATAAAAAAATGTTTCACTGAGAACAAGCAAGCGTGTGGAAATCAGTCGTTGTGGCAAAGTTAGCCGAGTGCTCAACAGAGAGACCCATCCTAGTGCAAGCACAAAGAGAGATTAGGCTGAGCTCAAGAGCAGTGACAAAGAGAAAATCCGAAATGTACAGGGGTCAGACGGACCATTGAAATACACCACCCCAATGCTTTGGAAAGGAAAAAAACTGACCAAATCCGGTGCAAATAGACCGAATGGACACAACAGGACCGAGCACCTCGAAGTCATTACAATGAGAAGTCATATAATGGGTGGCACCGGGGTCAATGATCTAGGTGTCACTAGCCTCACGATCTATCTTCAATACAGATAAACAGGCCACAGGGCACTCTGTCTCTATTGGAAGATCAACAGAGTAGTCTGAACAACAACAAGTAACATGAATATGGGACTCATCAAGCTAGGCGGTATTGTCTGGTCCATCCTCATCACAAGTCAAATATGCTCCTCCACAGGCATCATCACAAGCCAATAAAAAAAGGAAAGGATTTCTATGGAGCCCCTAGCTGTGAAAATGCACTTGCACCTCCTTGAGTGCGTAGCACCACCAGCTGACAAAGCTCTACGATAGTGCAATCCCACGGATCCATGTAAGGTGGACAGCACCAATAGCACTGATCACGGCTTGAGGCTTCCTTGAATGTATAATATGACTAGAGATTGGGATTCTACAGGAAAAACCATGTGAGAGTGGTCCAAGAACAAAGTCGATCCATCAAGAATTGAAGAGGTTATGTCCGGTCAAATGTTGGACCTATTGAGGAGAAGAAGGGTGATGGGAATTCATCTCCAAGGACCAAAGCTCGACCCTTGGAGGACCCAAAAAAGCCAAAGTGTTGAATGGTATGCACCTTATCCACTGGCTAGCTGGCTGGTTGCACGGAAAGACAAGGCATGCACTGCTCTATGCAGTACGTCCCCTTGGTCTATTATGAGATAGGCCAGGAATGCACTGCCCATAATGGGTATGTGCCATGGAGATCATCATAGGAAACACAACATTGCGGCCTAGTTGGGACAGGCGCCGGAGCTCATGGGTCGTGGGCTCAAACCCCGGTCGCATTTTTCTTTGTGGCCCAGAATGGGAAAGGAAGCTTCTAGGAAGCTTACTAGAGCCTGCCTTGAGGATGACACTTGGCGGACTTAGGATGCGCCAAGTAGGACTGTAGGCTGAGGTTGGCTCTTGTGGGGCCACTGTAAGCAGAAGCATTAGCAAAGCTGTGCAAGTACAAAAGCCTGTACCCTGCATGCATCCATACACAATTCTCGCCTTTGAGACTCCTCACAGAGTTCCCAACCGTTCTTGGTATTGACATTACAGACCATCATGTGGACTTCGTGAGGTTACAAACCGAACAAACCCAAAGTGTGGATTTCTCGTTCGAGGGTGATATGTTATCTTGGTTGCAATACCAAGAACAGTTGGCGGCCTCCCATGTCGGGACCAATTTTCCAGACCGTTGCTATCCGGCGCATTAAGAAAGGGTTATGGGCCCACACTTATGGTTCTAAGGCACGCTTCCAAGACCGAATCGTGCGTGGTCTTACAGGGTGTACAGGTACAACACGGACACAAAGAGCGGACGGCTCAAATCTGCTCCATTGGCTCCATCGGCTTCTTCAGGTAGGTTGCGCGCACATGGCGGACTAGGGGACGAGGAATAGCTCTGTCCATGTTGGACAAGACCCTCGAGCCCCAACGGGATAAAGCTTTACCTCTTTAGAAGGTGGTACGACCCCGAGTCCGTTTTCCTCACGACGGCACCATCGTCTTAGGCGATCATCAGGAGGAGGGTTATGCATCGGAACCAACTGCACCTTTGACAACAGTCGTAGATAGCAGCCTCATCAGCCTCATCGGCCTCAACGAAGCAGAGTAGCAGCGAAGCGGAGAAGATGAGCAACCGCCAAAAATGACAGATCCGACTCAAGCCCACCTTGAGGCGCGTATGTCCAATTTCACGGGGACATGTTTTCCCTTGTAGAAATGGTAGTTTGAGATTATCATGAACGTGTGCAGCTACCTCGACATCCTAAAAGGGACCGAGACAGCACCCACCGATGCGACAATGACCACGCATGCGGCTGACCTTGCAGCATGGACAACCAAGAACAACATGGCTCTCGTCATACTTGTGACGTCCATCAACGAGACTCAACACTCCCACATTGCATGATGCACGTCGGCTGCCGAGGCCTACGCAAAACTCTCACGCGTGCATCAATCAAACACCTTATAAAACAGAATCTTCATCTTCCAAAGGTTGATTTCGATGAGAGTGAGTGAAGTAGAATCGATACCCGCAGTTTTGCAGTCATTCGACAACGTGCTGCAAGAGGTCCAACAAATGGAATGGAATCTCGACTCCAAGATGCGTGCCATGATCCTTCTAATGACGCTGCTGGAAAGCTGGGAGGCCTTGATCACCGTATTTGACGGTTGGAAGGAGGCTGATCTGACGTATGAGGCTGTCGCCAAACACGTCCGCAACGATTCCATGCGACACAGTGGAAGCGAGGAAAACATTTCAACCTATGCCTCTGGCTTCGGTGGACAAGGTGCAAGCTCTCACTCCAGTCAAGGTAACAGCGGAAGCGGTGGCAGTGGAGGGAAAGGCAATGGTGGCAGGAAGAGTTCCAAGAATCCCGGTAACTGTCACAACTGTTGCAAGGCTGGGCACTGGGCTAGGGATTGCCGTAGTCCTAGGAAAGAAGGCGGGAACAAAGGTGGGAAGGAGAAGAAGGAGCTTACCAACATGATGGCTGAAGGGTTGCACATGAAGGGGGCAGAGCTCTTTAGGCCAGGGGTATTTTCCCTTGACTCGGGCACCAACCACGACTCCTCAAAAGAGAAGGGTGGATTTGTCTCCATGGCCAAATCTGAAATGTGCATCAAGTGTGCAAACGGTGGTGTCGTCCAAGCCATGGGGGAAGGGGACAAGGTGATTACGTTCAGCATGAACGGTGTCGAGAAGGAGGTGAATCTTTAGAAGGTGGTGTACATGCCCTCCTCCGCAGCAAATCTGCTGTCGGTCTCACAAATCACCGATAACAACATGATAGTGGCGTTCACAAACAAGGCAGCCGTGGCCCTAAAAAATGAGGACATCAAAATTTTGTACACCAAAGGCGACCTCATGCTTCAAGTTCCAAGATTCGACAGCCTCTACGTGCTTCAAACCAAAGTCACCAAGGTGTCGGATGAGGGCCTGGCATGTGCCACCAAGGCAGTGGCACCAAAGCCAAAGGATGCACCACCTGCGACCGCCGCGGCCGGCACATGAACCAAGGACACTGATAATGAGCTGTGGCACCGGCAATTTGGCCACGTGGCCAACAGCACGCTGCACAAGATGCAGAAGCAAGAGGTAGTCTGCAGAATGGAAGGGTGCACAATGAAGCATGGAGAAGGGTGTACGTTGTGTGAGCCATGCCTCCAAGCAAAGACAAAGAAGAAGCCATTTGGGAGATGAGGTCAACGAGCGGAGAATGTCCTAGACCTGATCCATAGTGACGTCTGTGGACCCTTTCGCATGATGTCTAACGAAGGACGCAAGTACTTCCTGAAATTCATCGACGACCACAGCCGCAAGTTGTGGATCTACCTCCTCAAAACTAAGGGAGAGGTCAAGGAGAAGCTCCTAGAGTTCGTCGCCATGGTAGAGCGGCAAACATTCAAGAAGGTGAAGACACTCCGAAGTGAGAATGGGGGTGAGTACGAGGTATACAAGCCTTGGCTCAAGCATCATGGCATCTACCACGATCAAATCCACGAGAAAATCCACCCTTACAACCCCCAACACAATGGCGTGGCCGAGAGGATGAACCAGACCCTACTCGGCATGGTGCGAAGCTTGCTCTTCGATACCAAGATCCGTCCGCTTTTGGACTGAATCTGCAACAACGGCCTGCTACCGCTTGAACCTCACACCAGCAACCGCCTTGCGGAAGCATGGAAAGGAGCAGGACAAGCAGCTGAAGATCCCACAAGAAGAATGGTCGGGAAAAAAACCCAATGCCTCTCATGGGTGACGAAGGTGTTCGGGTCAACTACATGGGTGACGATCCACTTGGGAGAAGGTGGAGGCAAGCTCGACGCACGTGCCAGAAAGTGCATCATGGTTGGGTACGTCACGTCATACAAAGCCTATCGGTTTTGGGACCAGGTAGCAGGAAAGTTCATGAGGAGCTGCGATGTTGAGTTTGACGAATGCACCCTTAGAAAGGGAGAGCTGCTAGACCCGATCCTTGCTCCCAAGGCGGGAGAGTGGATAGTGTCTAGAGACCAAGCACCCAAAAACTGGCTTGCTTTGCCAGCATGTGGTGGGAATGGGAGAGTAGTTGTACAGGATGACACAACATCTGACATGGACGCGGATACCGATGTGTCCGGGGCTTCCGAGTCTGACTTGGAGTCTGAGGACTCTTCTAAAGACGACGACGAAGACGACAACACACCACCACCTGTGGAAGCACCAGCAGCAAAACACGAAGCCGCACCAACACCCCAGCGTAGTTTACGACCAAAGAAAGCACCTTTGCGGTATGAGGACGATTGGACTGGCCTTTACTGGTCGTGCATGGCTCAGTGAGAGCCATCCATAGTGGAGGAGGCGATGAGTGGCCCATATGCAGCCAAGTAGAAGGAGGCAGTGGACAGCGAGCTCGTGTCCATTGCCGAGAATGGTACGTGGGTGCTGGTGGATAGACCCGACGAGGTCCACGTGGGTGGGATCCAAGTGGGTCCTCCGAGTGAAGAAGAAGGAAGACGGTAAAATTGAAAAGTTCAAGGCGAGGGTAGTGGCAAAGGGGCTTTCTCAACGCCCAGGCTCTGAGTACGACAAGACGTTTGCGCCCGTCGTGACCTTTGCCACCATCCGCTCTCTCCTTGCCATCGCAGCCATAAAGACCTGGAGATACACCAGATGGACGTCACGACAACTTTCCTCTATAGGAAGCTTGACATGGAAGTGCTGATGGAGGTGCACGAAGGAGTCAAATCTCCCGAGGGCAAGGTGTACAAGTTGGTTAAAGCGCTATACGGGATGAAACAGGCCCCAAGGATATGGTTCAAAGAGATGGATGGTTTCATGACCGGTCTCGCCTTCGCGCATTGCCAAAATGACCCGAGCATGAACATACGCGATGATGGAAGTGGGCTGATACTCGTTGCACTGTATGTGGATGATTTGATCATCTTCTCTTCATCGATCGAGCTGCTGGATGAGCTCAAGTCTGACCTCAGCAAAAGGTTCAAAATGAAGGACATGCGTCCTTTCGAGTACTACCTCGGGATCGCCATCCACCGCAACCGAGCAGTAGGAACCATCGAACTCAACCAAACCAAATACATCGGTGAGGTACTAAAGCACTATCACATGGAAGACTGCAAACTTGTCAGCACCCCAATGACGACCGATGCAAAACTGAAGGCCTCAATGCCGCCAAACAATGAAGCATGATGAAGAGAGATGGAAGACATCCCCTACCATTCCATCATGGGTAGCATCATGTACGCCACGGTAGGTACTCGTCCAGACATATGCTATGCCGTGGGACAAGTGAGCAGGTTCGTGGCCAACCCAGGGCCACAGCATTGACAAGAAGTCAAGCGCATCTTGCGCTATTTGCAGAAGATACGTCACATGGGCCTTGTCCTTAGAGGCCAAGACGGTACGGACCAAATCCGCCTGAGGTACTACACCGACGCCGAATGGGGAGGAAATCTTGACGACCGGAAATCCCCCTCTGGATACGTGTGCATATTGAATGGCGCTGTCATCTCATGGGCAAGCAGGAAGCAGGATTGTGTCTCCGTGTCCATGGCTGAGGCAGAGTATGTTGCTCTGTCTGAGTTGTGCAAGGAGATTCAGTGGCTGCGCAGTCTTCTTCGCAAAATGACAGTGCCACAGAAGGATGCCACGGCTGTACACGTGGAAAACATGAGCGCCATCTCGATGGCTGAACATGAGATCATCTCCCGGCGAACAAAGCACATCGACACACGTTACCACTACTCAAGTGACCTGGTCATGAAGAACGTGGTGGACTTGTAGTACTGCGGAACCAAGAGCATGCTTGCTAACTACATGACTAAGCCACTGGACAGCGACTTGCACTATGCAAGCATTTGTGGATTCGCCATGAGGAGTGCGGAAGAGGAAGGGTGAGCCCCAAGGCATCGATGGAGCCCAATAAGTGACAAATGGAGAAAGATGCAAGGGAGAGATTTGTTGAATGGTATGCACCTTGTCCACTGGCTAGCTGGCTGGTTGCACGGAAAGACAAGGCATGCACTGCTCTATGGAGTACGTCCCCTTGGTCTATTCTGAGATTGGCCAGGAATGCACTGTCCACAATGGGTATGTGCCCTGGAGATCATCATAGGAAACACAAAATTGTGGCCTAGTTGGGACAGGCGCCGGAGCTCATGGGTCGCGGGCTCAAACCCCGCGACGACCACATTTTCTTTGTGACCCAGATTGGGACAGGAAGCTTCTAGGAAGCTTACTAGAGCCTGCCTTGAGGATGACATTTGGCGGTCTTAGGACGCGCCAAGTAGGACTGTAGGCTGAGGTTGGCTCCTATGGAGCCATTGCAAGCAGAAGCAATAGCAAAGCTCTGCAAGTACAAAAGGATGTACCCTGCATGCATCCATACACATTTCTTGCCTTTGAGCCTCCTCACCGAGTGTCCAACCAAGGGCAGACATTAGAGATCTTAATGCGGACTTCGTGAGGTTGTAAACCAAACGAACCTAAAGTGTGGATCCCTCGTTCGAGGGTGATATGTTATCTTGGTTGCAATACCAAGAGCGGTTGGCGGCCTCCCATGTCGGGACTCATTTTCTAGACCGTGTTATCCTGCGCATTGACACAAAGCACGCCTTGAGGCCCAGTTAGTCAATACAACAAGGATCATTGAGGGGTAAGGGCACTTTGGAATGGCAGCCCGATGTGTTATTACCAGCAAGGGCGCTTCGGGCGGCCGTCACCACCGCTAGTAGTGCTGCTAGCGACAGATTGCCGTTATTCACGAAAACAGGCATATCCTCACTGTTTCTCCACGGAATGATATGATTATTAGTGCATTGAAAACATGGGAAGATGAGCTACGTGACTATGAAGCAATAACGCTCACCCCTGGCCCGTATAGGGCTGCACACGGCTCAGTGACCTCGGGTCACCTAGGATGTGTCATCATGTAAATATAGTCTTGTGTCTTGACACTTGAATAACAAGTACTTTGTACTCTCACTGTGGCACACGTATTCCCGTACTCCCCCAAGATAATCCTGTGCTTCTACATACACGGAAAGGTGTACAAAAGCCTTCCCTTGGTTGTTTTTGTTGTCTGTTGGTACTTGCACCCTCCGGTTGAGGCTAGCACACTACACCCGGATTACAATCCATGCCTCTGGAACCACCCAAAGTGTTGCAAGGCTTGGCTACTGTCACGGTCGCTGCCCGACCCGCCTAATTGTTGCCGAGAGATGTCCACTGGGCATGCGCAGCCTGGTGGCCATGTGTGATCCAGCACCAGTCCAAGGGCTACTAGTACTCCATGTAGTGATGAGTGTCACCATACCAGTAGCTGATAGAGCGTCCACTGCCACTGATCGATGGTTGTTGTTGCTGTTGCTGCTAACTCCCCTTGCTGCATTTCCTTTTAGTCTTCTTCCCCTGTGTGGCAACGGCCATACCCTGAGGTGATGTGGGTGGGAAGTCTCGCTATCAGCGTTGTCCAGCCGAACAGTGCTCTTGGCTACTCTTTTCTTACTTAAGTTTTTCAGAGGGCCATCGAGTCCACTGTGTCTTGTTACGTGGCTGCTTGCTTTGTTGTTAGCAACCTCTCCGTTAAGCTAAAGAGGTAGCCGATGTTAATCTCTTGGTGCAATCCATGCAAGAGGAACTTGACGTCCTTAAGGAACACGATGTCTTTGAACAAGTTATCTTACCTCGCGCGCACAAGGTAGTCTAAGCCTGTTGGGTCTTGAAGCAAAAACAAAAGCTAGATGGCTCAGTGGAGCGCTACAAGGTACGGCTGACCGCTGAGGGGTCCTCTCAGATCCCTAGAGTCAACTTTGACCATGATTTATACCATTTGGTCTTACACTATTGCTTGTTTCCTCCTCCTCCTTATGGCTTAGAGTTGGAGTAGATGGACGTGAACGATGCATTCTTCCACAACCGGCTCAATGAGGAGAACTACATAATCAAATCGCACGGTATCACTGATGGTATTGACAAAGTCTAGTGCTTGCACAAGGTCTTTTTCGGACTCAAACAGTCACGTTGCTACTTGAACATAGAGATCATGTCCACCGTTGAGAGGGATAGCTATCAAAGCAGTGTAGTTGATCCTACACTCTGTTTCAGTCTGTCGCTGAAGCCTCTTGTGGCAATCTTGGTTGACGTGGAAAACTTGCTCACCGCGTCACCTAGTTCAATCGCCATTCAATCAGTCAAGTTTTTTCTCTGGTCTGCCTAAAATATGAAGGACCTTAGTCCTTAGTTCAATGAAGGTCTTTCTTGGCATGGAACTTGAGTGCAATCGCCAACAGAGTACTCTCCATGTAGCATACGAGCCATTTTTAGGATTAAAAATGGTGTTTAAATATATTTCCTGGGTTTAGGGGGCTCGAGACCGATGTCTCGACGAGTTGAGGTCCGAAAAATAATCTCGGGCTAGAGTCTAGTTCGACTCTAGCCCGGATTCGGTCCATAGGCCGGATTTAAGGCAAGAGGAGTACCACGATGGAAGATCCATTGCGTCACTCCTCCTCCCCTCTAGTTGGCTGCTAGGGTCCTGTTCCCACGTGGATGTGCCACGTGGAACGATAGGGTTTTAGATTTCATGTTTACAAAATGTCCTATGACGACTATGTCCATTTGTGGCGCGGTTCGTCTCAACCCAAAGGGTTGAGGCGACCATTCGCTACCGCTCCTTGGACTACACTTTCTGAGGGCCTACGTTTTTGGTTCAGAAGTTAGTCTCAAAACAGTGCACGGCTGTTACATTGGCATCAGAGCCAGCTTCCGTAAATTAACTGTGAAATCGGGTCCGTTCGTCCGTTGGATCGAGTTTCTGAGCGACGTCGTCCGTCGATCGTGATGGAGAATGAGGTTTTTTTTTGTCTCTACTGTCGAACGCCGTCCGGCGTCGAACGCAACCCGTTCGATTGCCGATAAGCTCTCGTCGAGCTTACTCCCCAGTCGGGAGTGCAAAAAAAAAAACAATTGCCGATGGCCGATGGCCGATGGCTGCCGGGAGACCAAACGCCGCCCGACCGGCGATGTTTGGCTCCGATAGCTCGTCGAGCTGCGACGAGCTCTCGGAGAGTTGCCGAAGTCCGCGAGTGGGGTGCAATCCCCCTCCTCGCCATAGAGCCGACGGGAGGAGAGGGCAGCGAACCTCCCCCCCCCCTTCTGTTCATGGCGCCCATAGAGGAGGGGGGAGTGTTCGCCACCTCCCCCCCCCGCCTCCCTTCACATGGACCAACTGCCCATGGGGGAGGAAAGGGGGCGTCCCTCCCTCCCCCCCCCTCCTCCCCCCCCGGCCTTCAGAGCCGAGCCCATGGAGGGAGAGAGGGGGCGTTTTCCCCCTCCTCCCCGCTCTCACATGGGCCGACAGCCCATAGGGGAGGAGAGGGGGCGTTCTCCTCCCCCCCCCTCCCCCCCCCTCTGTGGTAGGCCGACGGCCCAAGGGGAGGAGAGGGGACGTGTCTCCCTCCCCTCCCGCTCTCACATGGGCCGACGGCCCATGGGGGAGGAGAGTGGGCTTTCTTCCTCTCTCCCCCCCCTCCCCCTTCCAGATGGGCCGACGGCACAAGCGGGAGGAGAGGGGACGTCTTCCCCTCACCCCCCCCTCCCCCCCACTCTCACATGGGCCGACGGCCCATGGGGGACGAAAGGGGGTGTTTCCCTCTTCCAACCCCTCACGTGACGGCCTAAGGGGGGAGGAGTTGAGGCTTCCTCCCTCTCCCTCCTCCCCCCCTCCCTCTGACAAGGGCCGGTATCCCAAGGAGGAAGGAGGCGAGGAAACTTCCTCCCTCCTCCTCTCCGCCGAAGGGCATGGCCCCGCACACTAGTAGAAAAGGTAAAAAACTCACATTCCAATGTGCGCATGTAGCACAGTGCGTAACTGTCATGTTCGGAGATAAAAGGATCAAAGTTCGATTCTTGAGAATGAAGATCTGCTTCCTTTTGTGACGGAGAATTTTTTTCTCCAAGAACCATATATTTTGGACCCGGCTGGTTCCCAATATTATGAGGGATATTTTCTTATCGTTTGGCGACTGTTTTAGGCGTCGTAAAAAGCAGTTTGAATCTCAGACCGAGATTAAAATTTTGTAATCCGAGTTTTGGTCCCTCGGTTGAACCCGAGGTTTGGCCTTGTTGGTTGGGGGTTCACAACGGTAAAAAATGGCATGGAGCTCAGTCTAAGCTCTACAATGTCTTAAGAATTTCTTAGTCATTGTCCTAAAATATTTTCCTGGTCATGGGAAAAAGGGGAAGACCGACAGTTTTCCCAACATACCACCGGGTGCCTCTTAGAAGGTTCCAAGCATCAATAACAAAAAAAGGGAGGTACTTGACGTGCCAAATTTATGTTCATTCTTCATGAATTGTCAAGTTGAGGAATAATACGTTTACCGTTTTCAAAACATTTGAAACGGTGAAATTTTTTTGGTCGAACCCGATTGTGTGGTCAAGTTGACCATGGGTTTCGACGCAAAAATCTAAGAGCTCGAGTTGAGATCTTCCAAAAATCAGCGGTCCCAGTTTTCCTTTTTTTGATCCATTCCGAAGAAAAAAAAAGGAGGAAAATCCACAGTTTTCCATGTCGTGAAAGGAATTAATTTGGAAATGCTTCAACGACATAAGTTTAGCACCGAAAGTGCCTAATTCTTTGTGAATCAACCTCAAAGTTTGGGGTATTTTGTGAGGAAACCCGAAAGGGCTGAACTTCCAAAGCCACGACATGGCTCAACGCGGGTCGTACATGCGTTAAACAATCTACTTTATGCAAAATGTCAACTACAACGTGCACCAGGTTGCAAAACCACGATGGTGACGTGTATCGAGACGAATTATCAATGAGGAACGATGAAAGCACCGAACGTGCTACGACTACTCGGTGACTCACTTACTCGTCGCAACAATGCGAAATGTGCAGACTGCACAAAATGAGTGTCGATTGTACAGTTACATGGGCATCGATTACATCATTGACGTAAGTGCTGATTGCACTACGAGCAATAGCCAAAGTGCTAGTTTGAAAATTTTGTCGGTTTCGAACACACCACTAAAAAAAGTGCCAGTTGCACTTTAATCACGGATGCCGAAACCATCCGTGATGCTAGTGCTGAACGCATTGCTCGTGGTCTACGGAGATATAACCAAAATAAATGCCGATTCCGTATCCACGTTGGTGTCAATTGCACCAAGGATGCTGCGGTCTGTCATTTGTGAACAGATTTTTGACAACAAAAGAGTGTGAGTACCGATCGCACGCAACATACACACACACACACACACACACACACACACACACACACACACACACACACACATACACACACACACACACACACACACACACACAAACACACACACACACACACACACACACACACACGCGCGCGCGCGCGATGGTGGAAATCCACGCTTGATAGTCGACTGACAAGTGCCGGTTGCACTTGGAATATGACAAACATGGAAAATACAATCGTAGCATTCATGCGAGTGCCGAACGTACAACTACCATGATATTGAATGCATGGCCGATGAGTGCATCGGTTAAATTATTGACACGAGTGTCGAATTCACCGTTGTCATAGACATCGATTGCACAATTGACAAAAGATGCGGGTTGCACTTTTGTCGTAGGTGCCGAATGCACCACTGATGCGAGTGCGAATGCATTATGGCTATGAGTTCCGATTTTACTAGCTATGCTAGTGTTGATGGTACAACACATGTGAAAACATGCCGATTGCAATGATAACATGGGTGCCGATCGCACCCCGTTGTATCAACTAGCAAGAACCAGCCAACTCATTGTCTCGTCATGCTAGCTTGCGATAGACCACCAAACGAAAGCATACGATCTATGCGCGGGGTGGTTCTACGGGCAAGTGCGTCAAGCGTGACATTCGAAGTGAAGGAAATACGTCGTTTGACTACATCGAGGATGGTCATACTGAAGAATTCTTCAAATAGAGAATCAAACAGGCATGTCCGGAAACAATCACGGATGGCTGTGGTGATGAGATGTATGCCCGAATGGCGTAACACAGCGGTCTCCATCATCACCGACAATGGCGATCATTGGAAGTTAAAAACTTTTTCCTGCCGACAATGGTATGTAAAGGTACTTCCGAAAGAAGTACGGACCAAATTCTAACGGATAAATCATGTGTGACAAGGACGATTTCCTCAAATTTGAACCATGCGAAAGGTGGACGAACTCCTCCACATCCATTGGTGGAACGTGCTACAAAAGCCTAGTTGGTTGAGCCGCGTTCCAAAATATGCAAGGCTTGCATGATCGTAGGTGGTGAAAGCGCATGACCAAGTGCTGGAGACAACCCTCTTTCTAGTGGGTCAAGGTATGCGATTCATACCATGGTACTTCAGCCACATGAAATTGGGTACATGGCAAGCATGGAAAACGTGCATGACATGCACAAAAGACTTATCCACTAACTGTTGGTGCGTTGAACACGATATTAAGTTATGGATAAGTGGGATGGACGAATGATCACAACGGTTTTGTGACAATTGAACAAGCTGACGATATCAGTTGATGTCTAGGATAAACATGGCGACACCATTTCACCAAACAAGTAGTTTGGTGGGCGCAGGACGTGTGCTACGACAGTCGCATGTCCCATTGCGCTACAATGTTCAAAGGCAAATGTGATCATTTTACGACTAAGTCTGCATCATGACTATGTCATGAGATGTGAAATGGACCCGGTCTGTTAGCACACGGGTTTCAATCCTCGAGGATCGACATTGTGCCGCATATACACAGTGTGTATTTGATGCATCTGTACCTTTCGGAGGTTCTGTGCATCATCAGTCATAGCCGATCGGTCCGTGATTGAACACGTCAAGGATGATACACTTGAATAAATTCTCAGTGGCGAAACCATTGACACAAGTGAGTGATAGATACAAGTCGGGATACCCGACTGGTGCTGATGATAAAAAGGTACATGAGTGTACCAACAACCCTGTTAAAAAGACAAGGATACTTTTGAGTGGGGATTGTAAATGAGACAGAGAGGGACAGAGACTCCTCTATGGGTCCTGAATAGTTTAAGACGCCGGAGTGCGGTGGTCGAAAACTACAAGAGACTCTCTGGCGTATGACAAGATTGACTGAATATCGAAAGTGAACAAATTTGAAGGCGACACCTTCAATCTATCATCACTCAACGAGTGAACATGTCATGGACATTGATAGACAAAAGTAAGTGAACCGATGTCGATGACATAAGTTCACCCACAGTTCGGTAAAAATCCATCTCAGAGAAGATGAGCGACACTCATTTTCTACTAATGGTGCTCCAGAGAACTATGACGATCTCGTAGACTTCTACAAAAAACTACGACATAGTTGAGATCACGTCACAGTCTAGGTTTTGCGCTCAAAGCTTATGACCGTGGAGACGATCAATAAGCCGATAGCCGTAAGTTAACAATGTGTTGGCACCTACATCTTGGTGGTCTGACCGACCACATAACGAGTCATAATCAACATTGAGGCAAAATAATGACCAGTGTGTTGTAACTAAATGTTGATATGAGGACTCTTCAAGATGAACCTTGAGAAACGATATTTCTCATCAGATTCTTTTGATGTTTGGACAAACGTCTCAAAGTTGAGGGCATCGTGACATGGTACACTAGTCGTGTACGTCAAGCTCTTCAAACATCATGTGGATGGATTTTGATCATAGCAAAGGCATGGTGTAGTACCGGCTATCCAATTTGTTGGAAGCCAAACCAAAACCAATCTCCAAGACGGGTTCTCGAATGAAACCCTTGGACGTGATTACATAATCGTGAAAAGATTTAGGAACGAGTTGTTCCAAGATCACTAGATGTGATTTGGAAGAATGCGATCACAATCACATGGATTTGACACCCGAAAGGTGTTCTTCCAACTTGCACCACAATGGTTGTGATCATGGTACACCCGTTGGGTGAATACCATACGATGCACACTTTGTTCGTGGATTGAATCCATGGTCGTTGAGATCGGTTATCTCAGCTAACCTAGTTCAAAAGTAGTGTGCTTTTGACAGGGACGTGAGCGGTTGCCTACTGTACCCATTTCAAACAGAATTGAGGAGATGATGGTTGAAACCAAGATCATTTAGGTCGGAGCATTGTCGTGTCTAATGACGGACGTTGACAGCAATTGCGCGTGCCAAACGACCAATGCCGCCTCCTTCAAAGATGGGTGCAATCTTTGAAAGGAACAATAAGTGTGCTCAGCAACCATGTCTTAGGACCTTGGTGCCTCCCAACCCTAAGATAAAGCTAGCATGCAAGTTTCATGGGCTTGGTGGAGCTTGGTTGAGTTCAGCCAACCAATCCACGGGTGCTGAAAGAGGTCTAGTAGACCTACGCATAGTCATGAACGCGTGGTTGTAAAACGAGAGGACTGATGTCCAGATCTCGGATTGCACTTATTGACAATGTTGCAGGGAGGTACCACCTTGGCAACAACCCCTTGGAAGAGATAATGTCCCAACGACATGAGAAGTGTTGTGTGGACCTGGACGGTTTTTGCGGGGACGCCCGGTTAATTGATCGTAGGAATGCTCCTTGCAAAGGGAAAGGAGGCATCACCACAACTGTTTGCTGAACACGTACCACACGGAATGTGGAAAAATTTATTCCATGTACCCTCTTCCAAACTGGCAAGACATTGTTGACAATGTACGTCCCAAAAGGCATCGACCATGCCACCGATACACACGTGTGATGAGTCTTCGGTGAAGACTCACCAACACTTGTGAATGACGTACAAGGATTGTACGCGTGTCATCTTGGTAAGAGCCAAGGATTACGCGATCAACACTCGATGTTGTATGCTAATGACCCTAATCACAAAAACCACAAGTGTGTGGTTGATTGTGCGTGAACGTGACGCAACCGTGTTGCGGATGACGAGAGTTCACACGTGTGATCTTGGTAACGAATCTTGTTGTGTCGTTTCCATCATGAAGTACGCAATGATCAAACCTCCGTGAGCAAAGACGAACCGGGACGGTTCGAAGCAAAGGGGGAGGAATGTAGCGTACGAGCTATTTTTAGGATTGAAATGGTGTTTAAATATAGTTCCTGGGTTTAGGGGGCTCGAGACCGATGTCTCGACGAGTTGAGGTCCGAAAAATAATCTCGGGCTAGAGTCTAGTTCGACTCTAGCCCGGATTTGGTCCATAGGTCAGATTTAAGGCAAGAGGAGTGCCGCGATGGAAGACCCATCGCGTCACTCCTCCTCCCCTCTAGTTGGCCGCTAGGGTCCTGTTCCCACGTGGATGTGCCACGTGGAACGATAGGGTTTTAGATTGCACATTTACAAAATGCCCTATGACGACTACGTCCATTTGTGGCGTGGTTCGTCTCAGCCAAAAGGGCTGAGACGACCATTCGCTACCGCTCCTTGGACTACACTTTCTGAGGGCCTACGTTTTTGGTTCAGAAGTTGGTCGCAAAACAGTGCACGGCTGTTACAGTCCATGTCTACCAGGATGTGTTTTTCCATAGCATGGAAGAGCACTTTGTGTCAATGATCATTGATATTTGTGCCGCTTCCACCTACATAACCACAGAATACGAGCGCCAGCTGAAGTCATTGAATGTGTCGTAGTTGGAGAAGCCGGTGGACATCACTCACTACCTCAGCGTCATTCGGTTGCTCATGTACCTTACTATCATGGGAGCGGCCAGTCGAGGCGGTGACTACGTCATCATTCTGAGGTCAGATGCATATTTTGATGCTCCCATGTATTTCACATGAAAAACCATGCAAAATCAACCAAGAAACCAGGTCATTCGGTGCAGGGACGAGAAAGATACGGCCGTGCAAAGGTGGGAGGCGCACCTCCAGAAAACAGGAGATGTACCGGTTCGACCCCGCGCACGGCGGAGCGACTTTCTCGTCCACTGCAGCCGGAGTGCCCCTGGATGGACGCTTAGCCAATGAGGCAAGGTTCATTGGAGTCCATGGGCGCTTCGGGATAGCGGCTGGAGCTGCATTCGCAAGCAAGGGCGCTTCGGGCGGCCGTGACCCCCGCTGGCAGTGCTGCCAATGGCAGTTACGCGTGGAACACTCAAACGGTCATAACATAGCCGTTTCTTCACGGATTGAAGCGTTCTTTGGTGTGTTGGAAAGCTCGCAACGCATACTATATGATGCATGTGTTATTTTCATGATGGCACCACAGAAGATGGCTTCGGAGCACCGAGGAACGCTTGGCTGCCTCATAGGGGATGGTACATAAGGAAGCCTAGGGGTTATTCTAGGCATGCCAATCTTACCCAGAGACTTTGTACATTCCTTGTACTGATCTATCAAGTCTAAGGATTCATTCCTTGCCCAAATCTCCTTGTTCTCCAAGTATTGCCTTGCACATGTCCATCGATCCCACAATTCTTCCGTAGCACACCTTGATGCAAACGTCGCGGGGAGAATCGCACGGCGGGAACCTCGGTCACTAGCAGTGGTCTTGCTGCTAGGAGAGGGTGGTGCGACATCTCAAGGGTTGGCCGGACACACGAAGGGGTCGAGGGTGAGGTTTATCCCAAGGGCTCGGTGTGTGACCGTCACGCCAAGTGCCCCTCGGTTCAAATTTGGTATCAGAGCGCGTGGACGTTCAGTCGGCCTTGCGAGGACCCAAGGGAGGCAGCAGATCTGCCACAATTGCATTTGGCCTGAATTTTTTTTTCACAACCAGAAGCATGACAACCGCGGCCTACGACCAGGCCAACCTCATGGAAGAGATCCGGCGTGCTCTTGACGAGTTGCGTCAAGAGAACTAGCAGCTGCGAGCGGAGGTTGAGGCGAGGTACGTCGACCAAGGGAGCAGTGCGTTGGGGGGTGTCGCATTGGCATCAGCACCTGCATTTCGGTGGCCCAAGCCGAAGGAGCCGGAGTTCTACACCGGCAAGGACAGTGGGAGGGAGTGGCTCTTCACCGTGAATTCATACTTTTACGGCATTGGGCGTTCCCGTGGGAGAAGATGCCATGAGATTGGAGTACGCACCTACGCTGCTTCGGGAAATGACGCTACAGTGGTGATTGGCATTGTGCCGGCGGAACGCCGTTGGGTTGCCGGACGGGCTGGGGGCCGGGGTACGGCTTCAGCCACTGTTGAGTTTACCGCTAGGGTGGGAAGTGCAGCTCGATGCGTGGGCGTTGACTGAGAAGCCGGAGACGTTGGAGCAGTTTGAGATGATGCTCCAGGCGCGTTCTGACCTTGTCAGTGGTAGCCGAGTCGCACGTGACAAGATCAAGCACGTCAAGCAAGGCGGATCAGTCCAAGACTACACTACACGCTTCAAGGCTCTGGCGGCGCAGATCGATGACCTCTCGGACACGGAGGCGTACGACCGCTACCATGACGGCCTGAAGCCGCACGTCCAACGTGAACTCGCAGTGCTCGGATTGTGGACCTTTGCGGAGTTGGTCTCGGTGGCGGAGCGCATCGACGCGGTAAGCTACAATGCACACCAGACCAGCTATGCAACACAACCACGGGTGGAGCAGCCGGGTCAGGCTGTGCCCATGGAGGTGGATGCAATCCAAGCCGGGTAGCGGGGCGCGAGCGGGCAGTAGGGACCGAGAGGGAAGTGCTGGGTGTGTGATGAGGAGGGTCATCGCAAGCGGTATTACCCCAAGTGCAAGGCACAACAAGGAAACGGGCAGCAGCAGTGAGGAGGGGAGGACATACTGCTACAAGTCTTTCGTCCGCAAGGGACAGCACCAACCATGAAAGGCTTTTGCCAATTAAGGAGCTGCCTCAACTGCTGTTGCGGAATGAAGGTGAGACCCGACAGTTTCCAGGGATCATCCTGGAGCTGGTTCTTGAGATTCCGGAAGGGAGTTTCAAGGGTCGGAGGAAGCTACGCGGGCTGCTGGATGGTGGTGCGAGTCATAGCTTCTTCAACGACAGGTTGGCAACGAGGTTGGAGCTCGCATGACAGCCGGGGACGTCGGCCAAGGCGCGGCAGGTGTCCGGAGTGGTGGAGTGCGGCGGGCCTCTCGTCAAGCACAAGGTCCATATGGGTGAGTTGGTGTGCAACATGGAGTTCCACACTTTCTCTATGGATGATTACGATTGCTTGATCAGACGGGACTCGTTGCATGCCTGGAATCCGGAGGTGGATTGGAGGTGCAATCGGGTGGTCGTGAAGGCGGGCGGGAAAAATCTCACTTTGCCGTTGTGGCATGGTGAGGGGAAGGAGGCGGAAACGGCGAAAGCGGGGAAGCAGCTGCGCGTCATCAACTTGCACTAGCTAAAGGGATGCGAGCGCAAGGATGGCCAGGTTTACTTGGTATGGGTGTGTCCACAACAAGCAGCAGAGCAGCAGATTACAGTAGTTGAAGCAGCGGAGGGGCAGCCAGGGGAAGGCGCGGGAGCTCTAGAGTTGCCTCCCAATGTTGGGGAGGTGCTCAAGGAGTTCGGGGATGATTTTCCGGAGGAGTTGCCGAAGGGGCTGAGGCCGCAACGCGACAATGACCACAAAATCGAGGTGGTACCAAGGTCGCCACCAACAGTGTGGTCTTACAACCGCATGAGTGACGCGGAGCTTGCGGAGCTTGGGGGAGTTGGTGGTTTAAGGCTTCATTCAACCGTCGATGTCTCCATACGCGGCGCCGGTGCTGTTCGTCAAGAAAAAATCAGGAGAGCTGTGAATGTACGTGGACTACCGGGTACTCAACAACATTACGGTGAAGAATCGCTACCCGTTACAACGGGCCGAGGAGTTGTTCGACCAGCTTCGAGGCACACGTATCTTCAGCAAACTGGAACCGAGGCCGGGTATCACCAAATCCGCACTGCGGAGGAGGATGTGGAAAAAACCGCGTTTCGGACACGCTATGGACACTTTGATTATCTCGTGATACCTTTTGGGCTAACAAATGCTCCTGCTACATTCATGGCATTGATGAACCGGGTGTTCCATTCCTAGTTGGACCAGTTCGTGGTCGTCTTCCTCGACGACATCCTTGTCTACTCACGGCCGATGGAGGAACACCAAGAACACCTGCAGACGGTAATGGAAGTGCTGAGAAAGGAGCGGCTGTTCGCCAAGCTCAAGAAGTGTGAATTCGCAAAGCAGGAGGTGGAGTTCCTCGGGCACATTGTCAGCGGGAGGGGGATCCGCATGGACCCAAAAAAGGTGGAAGCAGTGAAGGAGTGGCCAGAGCCGGTGTGCGTGTGAGACATCCAGGTTTTTCTCGGTTTTACGAACTACTACTGGAGGTTTATCTGGGGGCACGCGGCAATGGGAGCACCCTTGACAGACTTCCTCAAGAAGGGGCGCTAATGGGAGTGGGGTGTGAAGGGGGGGCAAGCCTTCGGTGCAATGAAGGCTGCCATGTATCAAGCCCCGGTGTTGGTGCATCCGGACACGAGCAAGGAGTACGTGTTAGCGATGGACGCAAGTGACTATGTGATCGGCGGAGTGCTGATGCAGGACCAAGGAAAGGGGTTACAGCCCATTGCTTACTATTCCAAGAAGCTAAAAGGAGCTGAGCTCAACTACCCGATCCATGAGAAGGAGATGCTCACGGTGGTCCAGGCCTTCAAGCAGTGGAGGTGCTACCTTGAGGTGCGGCGGTGTGTGGTGCATACGGACCACTACGCGCTCAATCACCTCAAATTGTAGCCGAACCTGAGTCGTCGTCAAGCACGGTGGATGGAGTTGCTGGAGGGCGGCTTCGACTACAAGATCCAGTACAAATCAGGGAGGATCAATCCAGCGGACCCGCTTTCGCGTCGCCCAGATTTAGACGTGCATGCGATTACGATGCTGGTGGGATCTCCAATCATCCGCAGCCTATTTGCGCACGGGTATGCGGAGGACGAGGACTTTTCCGGGAATATGGTGAAGGGGTGTAAGTGGGATGGCTAGTATTGGCGTTTTGAGAATGGGGACAAGATTGTGGTGCCGCGGAGTGCGTCATTGCAACAGGCACTTCTGGAGGAGGCACACTACTCGCACTATAGTGGCCATTTTGGCCATGAAAAAACCTTCAAGATGCTCGTGCGCCAAAATTAGTGGGCGGCGATGGGAGAAGATATGAAGGAGTACGTGAGCAGCTGTGACACGTACCAAAGGATCAAGTCACGGAGGGCACGGGCGCTAGGAGAACTGCAGCCACTACCGGTGCCGGAATGCCCGTGGACTGACATCTCACTAGACTTTGTGGGGGGTCTTCCACGGGGCGCAACGGGTAACACCATGGTGCTGGTGGTGGTGGACCGGTTCAGCAAAATGGTGCACTTTATTGCGTCCGTGGAGAAGGTCACGGTTGCGGAGACGGCTCAACTCCTCTTGCAACATGTCATCAAACTTCACGGGGTGTCGAAGTGTATAGTCTCGGACCGTGACCTGCGCTTCACCTCCCTGTTTTGGGAGGAACTCCTCAAGAAGCTAGGCACCCGTGTGGCTCTTTCATCGGTCTACCATCCCCAAATGGATGGCCAAACTGAGCGCACCAATCAGACCATGGAGCAGCTGCTGCGGTGAATCTTGGAGCCGGATGGTGAGGGATGGGAACGCAAGCTCCCGGTGGCTCATTTTGCCTACAACTCAGCAGTGCTCACTTTGAGGTAGTGTATGGGGTGCAGCCTGCATGTCCCTCCGACATGGCAACATGATTGGACCTACTCATAGTTCAACAATTTACAAGTGACTTCACAGAGGTGTAGCGCGGTGTACGCGATTCGTTACACAAGGCGTTGCACTAGATGAAGCGGCAAGCGGACAAGCACTGGACAACCGAGGAGTTCTCGGTGGGACAAAAGGTGCTGCTGAGCTCGCGGAACATGTAGCTGGCGGGGGTGGACAGCGACAAGCTCAAGCCTCGGTGGATGGGCCCTTTTCCAGTCAAGGAGAAGCGGTCCACAGTGAGCTACGATTTGGAGCTGCCGGACCACTATGGGATCCATCCCATGTTCCACGCTTCTCTTCTCAAGGCCTACAAGGAGCCGGATACACAGTTCGCGGCGCGGGGACCGGCTCCTCCTCCACCGGTCTTGGTGGAGGGTGAAGAGGAGTATGTGTTAGAGAAGATTCTCGGGCACCGTCGTCGCGGTAACGGGTGGCAGAACGTGGTGCAATGGCTTGGCTATGGGCCTGAGCACAACTGCTGGATCCCCGAAGCCGATTTCCACAGGGGCGGAGCTGTCAACACGGTCCTCCGAGCGTACCAAGAGCGCACCGGGACGGTGCATCCTCGGAGAAGGGGGTGATGTTGTGGGAGCCGCCGGTCGAGGCGGTGATTACGTCATCATGCTGAGATCAGATGTATATTTTGATGCTCCCATTGTATTCTACGTGAAAAACCGTGCAAAATCAACCGAAGAACCGGGTCATTTGGTGCAAGGACGAGAAAGATACGGCCGTGCAAAGGTGGGAGGCGCACCTCCAACAAGGCAACAAGGCTTATGACACCGATGTACAAAGTCAATCTGGGTACATCGTTGTTGTCGATGGCACTGCTATCTCGTGGATGAGTGGCAAGCAGAGGTGTGTGATGCACAACTCCAATGAGGCCGAGTAAGTTACACACGGAAAAGGTGTGTGTGTTCTCTGATTTAGCATCTGCATGTGCATATTTGCCCCATCACCCTTCGCAGTGGTAACCAGACCACAAAGGCCATTGCTGAGCATGATGGCATACACCATACATACACAAGGGAATTCTGGAAGGAGAGGTTGAATTATTCTAGGGCGACACACATGAGCAGCGTGCATACGTCCTCACTAAGACTCTCAATAATAAAAAGTTCAAATCTTCTATGCATGACTTATGTTGCATGCTCATGATCCCCCTGGTTAAGTCACACGCTCTCGTCCAGTGCATGTCTTGTGAGGCGTCCTGATTTTGTTGCCCCACTACTTTTTTGCTTACATACCATTCACATGTCTTTTTGTCTCCATGTGGAGTTGTGTGTCTGTGTTCTACAAAGGAGTTGCATGACTTTCCGTCTAGCTGACTTTGTTATATGCAATTCACCCATTGCATGTGGTTGTGTGTGTCTGTTGGTTTGTGTGGCTTCCACCCATCACGACCGATGCCGATGGATTACCCATATCTCCATGTTGGTGGTATATGGTAGAGGAGGGCGTGACGACACAACAGGCCTCCGTAGTGTCCCGAGACTTCTTCAGCACCTACGACAGCGTTGGCAGGACGCGGTTGATGCGTTCCTGCAGCCCTCTGGGCTTGTCGGGAGCTAGGAGAAATTTCTCGGAGGATTGAGACCCACGCACCAGGTGGACTGTACCGGTGCGACAAGGAGACCCGGTGGCTGTAGTAGTGCTTTCGATGTTCGGGAAGCCGTGCGTGATGTCTGGATGCTGATTCTGCGATTTTCTAGCACTGCTCGTATTTTCTCGGTGGTCGAGACCTGGGCACTCGGAGAGCTATTCCGGTGCCTTGAGGAGACCACCGTTGATTGTTATCATGGTGTACGCAGTGTGTTCTACCCGCTGACTTGTTTGGGTTCAGTGGGGGTGACGGGGCCCGGTGCAGCTAGCTGCCGGTGTCCCCACATAAGCCCACTAGGGGCTCATTTGTACTCTCTCCTTGTTCTTTCATATTATGCATTCCAGACTTAGCCAATTTCTAGCCGTCTTGAATTGCACTCACACACAGAGCTCATGTTCGTGTTTTCATGGGCCTGCATGCCCTAATTCCCAACTTGGTATCAGAGCACAAGGGGGCGTGTAAGCAGCAGAAACAACAGCAGTGGGTGGAACACAAAGAGAACGCTCCACTTGGCGCCACGCCGGCAGCAACGTGAGGGAGCACGAAGCGACTGCACTTGAATGCCATAGAGGTGGTGTGCCGCGCATAGCTGCATTAGCGACTATGGCGGTAACAATAGTACCAGCAGCAGACGTACCAGCCGCGACAGCTGCAGTTTCGCGCAGCAGGAGTAGTGGCGGTAGAACAACTACTCACAGCAACAATAACAGCAGTGGCAGCAGCATCAGTAGCGGCCATCGCTAGCATTCACAATAGTTGCACAGGCAGCAGCAGCAACAACAATAGCGACAGCAGCTGTGCCGTGCTGCAGCAGCAGCAACAACAGCTGTAGCAGCGCATCAGCCATTGACAACAGCGACAACACATAGCAGCAGCAGCAGCAATAGCCATTGCAGCAATGGCGGCAGCAGCAGCACCGTGCAGTAGCGACGAAAGCAAAAAAACGTGCAGCAGCAGCAATAGCAGTGATTGCAGCAAGCAGCAGTGGCGGTAGTAGCAAGCAACAGCAGCTGGTGTTGTAGAGAGTAGCAGTAGAAGCAGCAGCAATGCACATAGTAGCAGCAGCAGCGGCGGCATTAGCAAGCAGCAGCAGCAGCTGCTACTGGGTAGAGTAGCAGCAGCAGCAATAATAGTAGAAGCAGCAACTGCAGCAGCAACCGCAGCAGCTGCACCCGCCGCTGTAGCTACTACTATGGGAGAGCCTCGCAGCCTTCCTCCAAGGGTTCTCCTCAGAGGGACCCCCTCCAGCCCCCACAAAGGGGCCCTTTGGAGGGGGCCCGTTGGCCCTTCGAGCCCCTACCCCTCTCGAGGGGGCCCTCGGAGGGCCCCGTCGAGCCCCTCCCAAGGAGACCCTCAGAGGGGTCCGTCGGCCCCAACGACCGACGGATGGAGAGAGGTGAGGACCCCCCCCCTCCCCCTCTCACTTGCTCACTCGTTCACTTGTTCGCTCGCCTTTTTTTTTAGCGAGCGAGCAAGGAGCGAGGGGGGACGACCTGAAATCGCCCCCTCCTTTTTTCTTATCCCCCCCCATCCTGACCTACCCTATTTCTAGGGGGAACTCTAGAATCGGATGACGGACAAACCCGGGGTTGAGGAAGAAGTTGAGAAAAAAAGGTGAAGGGGGGGTTGGGGGCGAGAAGAGGGGAGAGCGAAAAAAGTAGAAAAAAGGAGGGGGCTGAGGACAAGAGAGAAAAAAAAGGAACAAAGAAGAAAACAAAATCATACAACTACTACCGCCGTAACAATAGCAGCTTTTGTAGCAGCAACAACAGTGGCGGGCGGAGTTTCAACGACTACATAGTGAGGGGGCTACAGCAGCGCTTGCAGTTTTGCCTTCCCAGCCGACAGCGGATTGTGTGTCGACGGCGATCTCCATTTTGAGACGCGTTGTGGACCGGCGTCTCCCTGGGACCTGTGGATTGGTGCACGCCGTTCACTCCGTAGGATCGACGACTTATTCGAATCTGTCATCTTCGAGGGCAGGGGTTGTCTACCGCTTGGAGTAGCAGCCACACCTGTCGCCGCCACCCCTTCTGTTCTTGGAGTAGTCTTCGATCCATAAGTGGCAATAACATTAGTAGCCGCAGCTAGTCAGAATCCATTCTCTCTGCGTACTGTGGTGGTGCAGCTCGTCACGTCTGGTTACGTTTGCTGACCCCGACGCCGTGACCTTCGTTAGTGTTAGTACCTACTGGTCTCATCCTCTGTGGCAGCTTGGTGTTTACCATCAGGAGTAGGTTCCCTTGGCACCTATCCATCGTCCAGCGCACGAGATGAGTGCGCATAAATTTGAGCAGGTGCCTTGCACGTTCGTCTGCTATGCTTGTGGTGATGGACGTCATGGTTGGCTTCGCTACTGGACGCACCCTCGCAGGTGGCATCCACCTTGGCTTCAGCCTCGTCCGAGCCTGTGCCCTCCACTGCATATGGATGTTCCAGCTTTGGTAGATCCCCTAGCTAGACCTTTGGCGATCATATTCGCCGAGATCCACGGCCCGAGGCAGATGGTGCAGCGGCTTTATGACCTCGTCATCACTGAGCGTGCTTCTGCTACTAGTACATCGACGACCTCTTTGATCACATCTCCTTCATCCTCTTCTCCATCCTCATTTGATGCTGTCCCTTCAGCTCCACCTGCCAGCTAGTCCCAGGCTGCCACCATCCTTTCAATCCTCCACTCTCCTGCGACCACGATGCCACCGCGCAATGACATGCCTTCATGTAGTCATTCCACTCCTGTGTCACCGCGGCATCAGCATCAGTGCTCCGCATGCCGTACACACGCCGGTTTTGATACATCCTCCACCTACTCGGCTTTCGGTACTATACCTGTCGAGGGGGAGTGTGGTCACCGCCATTGCCTCTTGTGACCGTAGCGACAGGATCTGCACTCGCGTCAGGTCATGGTGCCCAAGCGTCAGCTCAGGCAGATTTAGATGATGCGGGTACAGCACATGACGTGGAGTCTATTCCCAAACTGGCGTTCATGGTGGAGACTTGCGTGTCATCGAGCTCGACTTCCACATCCGGGCTGGATCCAAATCTTCCGCAATAGCAGGTTACATCAGGAAGAGCACAGGCACGGCATCCCTGGGCGATGCTACTCGCGGCTCTGACCGGTGGCGGCCTGGCGGTGGCACAGGAGTCCTGTACAGATCAGGATGCGTCTACCAGACTTTTGGAGGAGAGTGTGCAATAGACTCACACCAGTCCGGCGGAGATTGGGCTGTTTGGGACGTGCATGTCATCGAGGGCGACATCTACACTGGGACAGGAGCCGGAAGTTCTGTAACAGCAGGTTGCATCAGGAGGAGTGCAGGTCCCGCATGCTTGGGCGATGCCACTCGTGACTCTGACTGGTAGCGGCCAAGCGGTGGCACAGGAGTATCGTGCAGATTGGAATGTCCCATACAGATTTCCGGGGGTGTTGACGCACGACACTCACACCAGCCTGACTGCGGTCGAAGTGCATGATCAGAGTCGGCCGGCTGGTCTTTTAGAGGTTGAGACATTCTTGAGAGCAACAGTTCTGAGAAATGTCATTGGGACATGTACTGTAGTAGACACAACATGCTCCACCATGTCATCTGCGCTAGTTGAGGACAAGCTTTAGCATAAGGAGAGGCCCATGTTCCCGGAGTCTATGGGTTTCCATACACACGATGGAGCAGGGACACACATGACGGAGTTAAATGGTGGTCCTCACTCCATCATTGAGCATGTGGCAGCGACCAGCCTTCTTTGGGAGACGGTGCGTGAGCGCCAGCTGCGCTTGCTGGTCGCCTTGACCGGCATTGTTGAGCCGGATTCCTGCACACCTGTGTCCACTACGGCGGCAGTCGAGGACAGTGGAGCAGATCCGTTCACGTGGATGGAGTCACCTCGTCAGTAGGAACTGAGTTCTGCCCTCTCGTGTTTACCTATTGGTGACCCTACTGATCACATCGACGTTGAGAGTGGTAGTACCTGCACGGACGATATTTCTACATGCTCCACGGACTCTGATGACTCCTCCTTCTCTTGGCATGCAACCCCTCATTCCTCCTCGTATGACAAACACGAGCTATGGTGTGGATGCGACACCTGCAGCTGCATCCGATGTTCAAGCGTCTTAGCACATTGCGAGTTTGTTTGACCCCTAGGTGGATGCAGCAGCACCGGCTCCATCGTCTTCAACAACAAATATGCAGATGGAGCTGTACTCACGAGTTCTATGGTCTGCATGTGCAGCATCCACTGAGGAAAGTTTATCCTACGTGAGGCAGACATGGGCCACCTCCACATGTCGAAGGCAGATTACGCTGACCTGCAGGAGCGTGTAGTGATGCTACAACAGGAGGTGATGAGAGCGCGTGCACAATTCTTAGAGGAGGGGAGTACCAATACTATCGGCACACGCTTTCCACTACCAAGATCTCACACACCCATACTCAAGGAGGATCATGTAGCAGCTTTGAGTATGAATTTTGATGGAAACACTATCATAAGAGAGCAGAGCATGCCTTCAATTTCCGCCATCGTCATTCCTGTCGACCCCGTCATTGCTCCTCCTTCTGGTGCTACCATCATGCACATTCATCCACCCGACTACGCTGCTCCATCATCACCTTCGTCCATGAGTGGTGATCCGGTTCGTTGCTCGAGCCCTCCTCTTTTGGCCATACACCCCTGTGCCTCAGGGTGCTCTATCCCGCCTCGGAGGCCAGCTCCATCACTTCATCCACACTCGTGTGTTGCTCGTCCATTCCCTTTCTCCCGGCATACACATATGTGACGCGGTAGAGCAGAGAGAGGAGAGACTGTGAGTTGGGACCCTTGGCAGTCACGCGAGGACAGGTACACTCTAGGTGATGCAACAACAGCGTGAGGAGTCGTAGCCGGAGACACCACTTTGTCTTTGAGGCTTGGAGCTGACTCGTACATGACAGGGGGAGCTATTTATGCATGATGGAGAGACCACATAATTCATCGCCCAAGATCTGTTCAGCTACGGCATCAGCATCTCCATCAAGGACATTGCTGCCAGGTTCATCTGCCCAGGGGGAGTGTTATGTGGACCTCGACCTGACGCGCCGTCACGGGAGATGCATGGCGAGGGGTCCATGCTCTGCTATGAGCACAGTACAGCAGTCGTCGTGTGGCTGATGCCACGTGCCTGCACAGCTGCAGCTGTATGGTAGCACTCTGTTGTTGGAGACCCGGACACTTGGTTGGTTGTACCAGTGTCACGAGGAGACCATGTGATCGTGTGTCTTGGTGTGTGGCCATACAGTGCGTGGCATGTGCATGCCAGCTGGTTTGCTCATAGTGGTCGAGACCCGGACACGTGGTGAGTTACACCCGTGTTATGAGGAGACCCCCTATGATCATGTGTGTTGATTGATGGTGCTATTATGGTCGGCATATAGACACCTGTTGTATTGCTTGCAGTGGTCGAGACCCGGGCACTGGTACCGCCAGTGTCACGAGGATACCCTCTTGTCGTCTGACATGTGTATGATGTGCATTAGACTGGTTTGTGTGCGTGTGCATGATTCTTCTCATGGTCTAGACCCGAACACTTGGTATGATGTGCCAGTGTCGTGAGGAGACCTTAGATGGGCAGCAGATGTGAGCGGTTGACCAGTGTAGACCGTAGTTTTGCATGCGCTATTGTTCAGTACATCAGCTTATTTGTGTGTTCTGGCACTGACGGCCGTGTCAGCCAGGGGTAGTGTTGGTTTGTGTGGCTTCCACCCAACACGACCAATGCCGATGGATTACCAATATCTCCACGTTGGTGGTATATGGTAGAGGAGGATGTGACAACACGACGGGCCTCCGGAGTGTCTCGAGACTTCTCCAGCATCTACGACAGCGCTGGCAAGATGCGGTCGATGCGTTCCGGCAGCCCTATGGGCTTGTCGGGAGCTATGAGAGTTTTCTCGGTGGGTTGAGCCCCACGCACCGGGTGGACTATACCGGTGCGACGAGGAGACCCGGTGGCTGTGGTAGTGATTTCAATGTTCGGAAAGTTGTGCATGATGTCTGGACGCCAATTCCGCGATTTTCTAGCACTGCTCGTATTTTCTCGATGGTCAAGACCCGGGCACTCGGAGAGTTGTTCTGGTGCCTTGAGGAGACCACCGTTGATTGTTATCGTCGTGTACGCAGTGTGTTCTTCCCGTTGACTTGTTTGGGTTCAGCAGGGGTGATGCGACTCGGTGCGGCTAGCTGCCCGTGCCCCTACATCAGCCCGCTAGGGGCTCATTTGTACTCTTTCCTTGTTCTTTCATATTGTGCGTTCCAGACTTAGCCAACTTTTTTGCTGTCTTGCATTGCACTCACACACAGAGCTCATGTTTGTGTTTGCATGGGCCTGCATGACCTAATTAATTTCCATCTGTGTCTAGGGGTCATGGGGGAGTGTTGGTGTAGGGTGTGAAACCATGCAAATGGCCTCTTGACGTCACCAACATGCACTACCATGTAGGAAAGTGACAAATGCCTGAACACGCATGGATTTTGAGACGTTGTGTCAGTGCACTCAATAACTCAAGTGGTGAGAAACTGCTAGGAAGCTTCCTAGCCTTGCTGCTGCTGACGTGGCGACACTGTCCAGTCAGCTGACGCACTAGCAAGCAGGCAGGTGCAAGAAACAGCAAGGATCAGGCTAGGGAGACGCGCAAAGTCTCATAAGCTTCAATAGCTTAGTAAATGCAGAGAGAAATGACAACTGACAGGTCCAGGGCATAAATACCTGCCGCGGCGCACGGCGGGTGTCGCACGCGGCAGTCCAAGAGCTGTCCTAAAAACCGGCCCAAAACCACTGTTTTGGCCGTAACTCAGCGCACACATGTCAGAATCCTACGCCGTCTGAACCTAGACGTGCAGAATCAAAAGACGCACGCAACGACTGGTCACATGCATGCATCCAT
>SZWC01007055.1:4875-22281 GCA_023375785.1 Penium margaritaceum
ATCCAGGGCAAGATGATACTATGTGATGGGCTTTCTGGCCGAACTGGCGGGTCTGGTCTCCTGTCAGGTCATGGAGGCTGCACTTTGACATACGTTTCGTTCTCTTCTGGCTGCCGAGAAGTGAAACTATGTGCGGCTCGACCGTCTCAGTGGTTAGCCACGATATTCCAGTTTTTTGGGGCTGTCAAGTCGCGTATGTAATTGGTTCCGCAAACTCCTTTTCCTTTTTTTTTAGACGCTTGACAGCCGGCTGCTGATGTGGAGTGTTTCCGTGCTGGTGCAACAGTAGGCATCGAGGAGTTGGTGTTACGGCAGTGAAGAATGCAAGCTATAATTCCAAATAAAATACAAATAGATGTCGAATGCAAAGACAATGAAGATGCGCAGTCAAGTAGCAACCGCATTCCCTTGGAACATGTGGATGGGGAACGAGTGCGATCTTCGACTCGTTGTGCAGATCACATAACGACACGTCTGAATTTAAAATTTAAAACTTTGAACTGTCGCGAAAGCGACTGCCACTTTGCAGCAGTCAACCCTTGTTCAAAAGTCTCTAGCCGAGTTGCCAAGTTGCGTGGATACCACCTCTCTAGGCCTTGTCAGCGACAGCCGGGAAAGGGAGTGTTCTGGAAGTTTTTGTCCACATGTGAACTCTGCTGTCAATCCGCCGGTAGCAAGTGCAAATTTGTTTCTTCGTCCGTACGGACTTGAACTTCAGTGCACGATATTGCACGATCCTGCACGTCCATGTACATGTCACATGACGTCACCGAGCCGCTCAAAATTTCACTTCTTCGTAGTCAGAAGAGAACGAAACGATAGGGTGTGGCTTGTGAACGGTGGAATCTGACGTTGGGTAGCATTTTTTATGGTGCGGCTGGCTTGTAAACTTGGTGTAGTGGTTCGGCGAAATTCACAAGTGTCTGCACTCACTTTCATTCTTCTTCTCTATTTTCGTGCATTTACCAGTGGCAAATCCGACAAAAGTTTAGACTCCGGTATCATGCCCAAAGTAGAACATCACATGCAATTTCCCACGCACCATATAGAGCGCCAGATTTGTCTCCATTGGATGACCGGGTAAGTCTCCGCCATGTCTTAATGGATTGAGAAGTGCTATGCCCATGTAGAATGCGAATACATCCTGCAACATCCCAGCTCCCAATGTCATTCCATCGCTCGTTGACAAGCGCACAATCAATCCGTGATTGTCGAAAACGTTGACGATATATTTTATTGCAATCGCCATTAACTTTTGCCCACGGCCGATCCCATCCCCCTTCGTTGACACTCGTAGACAGACCTAAACCTTTCCTTTTCGGCATTCATGGGCGAAGTTAACACGACTAGACTCAGGGTTCGAATTGTATACTTTGGCACGATACTAAAAAGGAGACGCCAATTTAAAAAATTGAAGAACGAACATCCGATCTCAGCATAAGCCATAGGAAGGTCAAATGCAAACTTCCTCTTAAGTTGGAAATCTTTGTTCATGGCGATTTCCATCGTTTACCAGCCTCACACAGACTTGTTCAACGCGACCTCCATGCGACACTTTTTTAACTTGCGCAAAGAAGTTGCAAGCGTCTAATCACGCGAGGGTCTGAAGTATCTGCATCAATGTTTGAGCTACTCGCACGATCAGTTCAACTTTCTGTCAAATGCGACTTCCAATGTATAAGAATTATGGCTTTGGAATCACCTACTATTGTATTCCTGCATCTGAGCGTTATATACTGTACTATGGATGCAATCGGCCACTACTATCATTTGCATAAGGTTGTCCGAGGTGTCAAACATGGTAATTGCTCGTCGGATGTGTCTCTTGAGGCCGTTGTTCTAGTAAAACTACTGGTCATCTAGAGTGAGGTCACTACCTATGGTGATTTCACGTAAACATTGAGTGTACTTCTTCATGCGAGGTGGATGACGCAGACGTTGGAGTATGAACCATGCTTGAGACTTCTTGTTCATCCTTCTAAAACAAGCACGAGTAATGCATGAGAGAGTTATGACACATTAGGTTAATCTGCTCAAGAGGTAGTGTGCCTGCGGTCCGATGTGAGAGCGGTCGCGTGAAGAACAACGTGTTGATCTCGGCCATCAAATCTTATTGGTTTAGGGTTTAGGGAAATGGTTTCAGAGTAAGAGAATCCTTCATATTAGTTTACCCAGGTTGGTACTCGATGTCCTAGCCGAAATTGGACTCCAGAAACTCAATCCATCAATTATGTTGACGACTCAGATTTGGTTAGATTTTCACATATTTCAGGGCATGGTGGTCAGTGTGGACGATGCATCGTTGACATTCCAAGTATCATGGTCATGTCTTGTACGCCTATACAAATGCGGGCATCTCTTTTTTGTGCACTGTATGGTTGAGCTCTGGCTCGCGTAGTTTTCTTGACATGTATGGGACCGATTGTTCTCCACCGCCGTTGTCTCAGAGGAGAAAGGCTCTCATGGCTTGATTGGATGAGTCGGTGGCCATGATGTAATCCACTGTGGGTTCTACCAATAATAAGGCTGGTGCCAAGGTTGGAGCGTTTCTCAAACACTTGATCACTTTTTGTTCACTCTCCCCCTAATTTCACTTGGTGGTTTTTCAAATGAGATCAGAGAGAGGCACTGAAACTCAAGCATAGTCCCTTACAAATCGATGGTAGTAGTTGCAAAAGCCAAAAAATACTTCGATACACCCAATATCTATGTTTGTCGGCCAATCAACAACTACCTCCACAATTTCCGGGTCCATGGTGATCCGTCCGCCGCCGATGATGTGGCTAAAAAACTCAATGAAACAAGGAACAAGGTTGCACTACAAGGCATTTGAGAGATTTCTCTCTTTGTAAGACTTTGAGAAATTTCAAACATATCTGTTGTGCTCCTCTAGATTGCGGTTCTACACCAAAATGTCGTTGAGGCACATGATGACAAAGTTGGCAAGGTACAGGCGGAATATGTTGTTCATTGCTACTATAAATGTTACAAGGGTATGTGTGAGCCTAAACGACATGTCTGTGAACATGATATGTCCATATCTAGTGTGGAACACTGTCTTCTCAACTTCCTTATTAGATACTCAGATCTGATGGGAGCATCTGTGTAAATCTATATTGTTGAAAATCTCAGTCCTGCGGACCGAGATGTTTTGATCGGTCATCGGTCATGAGTCTAATCAAATTTTTCATTTGCTCACGGAAGATGATAGCGGTTTGTGATGGTGATGTCATTCAATTCTTAGTATTCCATGCATATGCATTTCTCTCATCTCCTTTATTTACAAAAAGTACTTTTGTGCATATGGTGACATGGAAGGTTTGATGAATCCCGGACCAATCATCTCTTCCAATTCCTTATTAAGTTTGATCAGCTCGTGATCGCTCATGTGATAGGTCCCCTTCCCCATTGGTCTACTATCCAACTTCAGGTCTATCTGATGTTCAATATTTTAATCGCAGAGGAAGCCCTCATAGTAGTTTATCGAGAAAACCCCCTTTCAACTCCTTGATGAGTGTTGTAAACTACTCCAAAACTACTACAAGCTTCTCAGTTGTCAAGATTGATGTCATCACCTCATTAACTGCAATTTCTTCCACTTCTTCTGCCTCCACGTGGACTAACCAAGCTTGGGATCCATGTTTTGGGTACCTTTGTGCTACGCTCTGAGATATCGGTTGGTGGTTTGTGGCTATAGCAACTTCCTCTGTTACTTTCACATCTAATGTTTCTCCTAACCGCCATTGCATCGTGGGTCGTTTGACTAGAGGCAGATGTAGTTTTCAGCCGGCGATGTTGTCGTAGACCGTTTCGCTACTCCAGTCCACATAGAGATTATGCCAGTACAAGGAAATCTCATCCATGGATGAGTTTGTGTTCACTCATTGTGCTAGTTCTTGAAAATGCTACGTCGTGTAGATATCTGTTTTGTAGTCAGAGTGGTGTGTGAAGTCAACGGATCTGCAGTTGGCCGTACACATACTTTCCTTCAAACATTCCCGGTTTGGTCTGAAAGCCCCTCTTGCGAAAGGTGGGTTTGAGAACAAACCGGGAGTGTCGGTACCATTCAGCAAATTTTATAACCCCTCATGTGTACCCATTGTAGGATCACCGATTGGTCGTCCTCGTACCCCTCGTCGAACTTTGTGATCTCAAGTACCCTCGTTTGTAGTGATGAGAGACGCTTAAATGTGTGATCACTCAAACGAACAGCGACCAGAGTCATATTTCAAGAGCTTTCTAAATCTTGAAATATTCAAATTTTTTGGAAAATCTCAGGAACTATTCGGAAATCTCCACTGTGCTCCTCTGGGGTACAACTATACACCATAATGTCGTCAAGATACACAAAGATAAAGTCATCGAGATATGGACAAAAGATGTTGTTCATCTCCACGAGACATATTGTGGGGACATTTGTGAGTCTAAATGGCATTACCGTGAACTTGATGTGTCCGTATCGGGTACGGAATGTCGTCTTTTCAACGTTATTTTCAGACAAGAGAATCTCGTGATAACCGTCGAGTAGGTCCATTTTGCTGTAGATTTGGGCGCCATGGAATTGGTCAAAAAGCTCACTTAAGAGGGTGGCGGCTGTTTATAGTGATTTCTTCAACACTCGGTAGTCCCCGCTTTGGTTTTCCTCTTCACAAAAAGTATAGGTGTCGTATATGGTGACGTGGAGGATCTGATGAACCCTTGACCGAGCATCTCGTCCAGATGCATTTTTTTGTTCGTTCAGCTTGTGATCGCTCATCCGATAGGTCTCCTTCACCCTTGGTCTGTTGCTTGAATTCAGGTCTATGTGATGATTTTTGTTCCGTTATGTATGTATGTCTCAGGGTAGTTCGTCGGAAGAAAACCTTTCGAACTCCTTGATGACGTTTGCAAACATCTCCGGTACTATTGTGAAATTCTCACGTGTCGATGTTGTCACCGTCACCTTGGAATTTGTGATTTCTTCTCCTCGTGCTTCCATGTGGACTAGCCACGCTTGGGCTTTATACTTCAAGTACCTCTTGGCCACGTCCATAGATGTCAATTGGCATTTTGTGGTTGCCGCAACCTCCTCTGCCACTTCAACCTCTGCTACTTCCAGCAACCATCGTTGCATCATGCATCTCTCGACCAAAGGAAGATGTCCTTTTCTGCCAGTGATGGTGACGTACTAGTACTCTAGTGCACTTATGGATTGTGACTTACAGGAGATCTCACCTGAGGATGATTTTGTGCTCGCTTAGTAGGCATGCTCTCGAGACCGTTACGAAATGAAAATCTCCAATTTGCAGTCTAAATTATAATTTTGGTAAATTTATAGTCGTTGATCAAACGGTTCTTCCTTCAAGTATCCTTGGTTCAGTTTGCAAAACCAGTATCTAAACAATGTTGTTTCTTACAAAGCTGTAAGAAGCTCCTCAATCCAGTATTGTCAGTTTCATTCTACGACTCTTACAACCCCTTGGTTGTACCCTTAGTAGTATCGTCGGTTGGTCGTCCTTGTACCCCTCGTTAAATTTTTTGATGTTAGGAATCCTCATATGTAGCGACGTGAGCTACTTATATAGGAAATCAGTCTACACAGCTTTTTTCCGCCGGTCAAGAGCCTCGCCATCTACTCCTTATCTTTGTTGTTTGTTGACTCCTCGATTTTCTCTACAAATTCTCCCCCCCTTTGTCTGTTGGTGCAGTTTCCGACAGTCCCGCGATATGTGACCCGACTTCCCGCAAGTCTAGCAAAGCCATTGATCACGTTGATCGATGAATCAATCTCCATCGGTGACAAGGTTTTTGTTGAATGCGAATTCCCTTGGCCACGATAAGGATTGTGATTTTGGGATCAAGTGCTATTGTATTCCTGCATCCGACCATTGCAGTCTGCATTGTAGATGTGATCAGCCACTATGATCATTTGCATAAGGTTTTCCTGGATGCCAAAGGTGGCAATTACTTGTCGGATATCTTGCTTGAGGCCGTTGTTGTAGTAGAAACACAGTTCATGAGGTCACTACCTCTGATCATTTCACAAAAATGCCGAGTGTACTCCGTCATGCTAGACTCATGACGTAGACATTGGAGTCCGTATCATGCTTGAGACTTATTTTTCAGCCTCCCAAAACAAGCAAGAGTAGTGTGCGTGAAGTCGCTCCACGTTTCCAGTGGTGTGAGAGAGTTGTGCCACGTTGGATTAATATGCTCGAGAGGTAGTACGCTTGCAGACAATGATGCGAGAGCAGTAGTGTGACAAGCAACGTGTTAATCTCGGCCATCATATATAGTTTAGAGAATTTGCCATGTTATATTTTCTTGGTTGGTACTCGATGTTGTAATCAAACTTGGACTCGAGGAACTCCATCCATCGAGTTTGTCGAGGACTCAGATTTGGCTAGGGTTTTAGATATTTTAGGGCATGATGGTTGGTGTGGGTGATGCATTGTCAACATTCGTAGAAATGTGTTACAAAAAAAGTTCAAGGATGTCAATTATGCTCCTAAGAGATGCGGTTGTACACCAATATGTCATTGAGGTACATGATGAAAAAATTGACAAGGAACCAACATGATATGTTGTTTGTTGTAGGGGTATTTGTGATCCTAAATGGCATGACCGTCAAATCAATATGCCTGTATCTAGTGTGGAATGTTGTCTTCACTAATTCCTTAAGAAATATGCGAATCTGATGACAGCATACGTGTAAACCAGTTTTGTTGAGTATTTGGGTCCCGTGGAGTTGGTCCAAAAACTCGTCTGCTCGCAAAAGATGATGGTGGTTTTTCATGGTAATGTCATTCAAGGCTCATTCATCCATGAATACATGTTTCTCTCATTTTTGTTCATATAAAAACTACTGGTGCCGCATATGGTGATGTGGAAGGTTTAATGAATCCCTGACTGAGCACCTCTTCTAGCCACTTCTTGAGTTTGGACAGCTCGTGATCACTCGTCCAATAGGTCCCCTTCGTTGCTGGTCTGCTATCAGGCTTTGGGTATATCTAATTGTCAAGTTTTTACCATGGAGGAATCTCTTGGAGCATTTTTTGGGAATAAACCCTTAGAAATCCTTTATGAGTGTTGTAAACTCCTCCAAAACTACCACGAACTTCTCAAGTATCGAGGTTGAAGTCGTCGCCTCGACACCTTCAAAAGATTCCACTTCTTTTGCCTCCACATGGACTAACCATGCTTGGATTTGGTGTTTCGGGTACCTCTTGGCCACGTTCAGAGATATCGGTTCACAGTTTGTGGCTGCCTTAACTTCCTCTGTTGCTTCCATTATTGTTTCCCGTAACCGATGTTATGTCATGGGTCGCTCAACCAGAGGAAGATGTCGTTTTTTACGAGCGATGCTGATGTAAACCGATCCATTGTTGTAGTCGACCTATGGATTGTATCGATACAAGAAATCTTATCCAATGATGACTTTTTTGTTGCTCATTGGGCAAGTTATCTAGAATGTTATGTCGTGCAGATCTTGGATTTGAAGTCAGAGTGTTCGTAAAGTTGAAAAATCTACATTCGTCCGTCCAAATATTTCCTCTAAGTAATCTCGCTTTCGTCTGAAAACCCAGCTTTTGAACAATGTCGTTGTTTAGAAAGTTGTGAGAAGCTCCTCCATCCAATAGTACTTGTACCAGTATGAAAATCTTATAACTATTCACATGTACCTGTAATAGTATCATAGGTTGGTTGTCCTCATATCCCTCGTCGAACTTTGCGATCTGAAGTACCCTCGTTTGCAGTGATGTGAGCAACGTGAATCAAATTTCCCATGCTTCACCTGCATGGGACATTTGAAGGTCCTGCAACGTTGCAATGAGTTGTTGGAGCACATGGGTGTTGAGACTCTGAAGTGCCAACAGTTTTTGGTACAAGTATTCATTGATTCACGTCTGTCAGCCAGAGCCTCCCATCACACCACATGTTGACCCGATTGACAATGGCGGGGGCAAAATTTTCACCAAGCTCGAGGGGTCTGTCACAAGGTTGGACGTCGGGTATGTCGGTGTAGTGCCATTCACTGCAAAGGTTGCCATTGTTTTTTGGTTCATCTAGAGAGCATCAGTGTTTGCGTGTTGCTGATCCTCCATCATCATAGTGGTTTCTAGTGATTGTGCTCATTGCCGGTTGTGCTCGCTCCTTTGACCATTGTCATCGTGAAGTCTGTAATCTTCAAAACTTTGGAGAAATGCCAAAGACCCGTGCGATGTTGTCGTCAGGTAGTTAATGTGTCAGTTGCCCCTCCAGCAACGCTGCACTCCGAGATCAAGTGACGCCAAACGGAACGTCGATGATTCAAAGGGATGAAGTGTTGGATTGCAGACCCCTTGAGGATTTGGGATAAATAGATTTTTTTTACTAAGCAGTAAATATGCTTCAATGACAACTGTTGAGTCAGTCGAGTGCATGTATAAAATGCCGGGAATGAGAATGAGCCATATGTTAAATCCTCACCGCTCGAGCTGAACAACACGTGCGAAGTTGCACCATGAGTGGCTGTTTGAGAAGCTCCACCGACAAGTCGGGGACTTTGAGAATACTTAGGTACGGCTTTCTATAAAAGTCTAGCGCCATCAAAAGTTGACCAATCAATATGGAAACATCGATACGGTTCACCACACTTTTTTTACCTTTCTAGAAGGTTGTCAAAGCACTCAGAACCTTCTGGTACAGAAATGGCAGAAGTGCACTCGACCGAGGAAGTGGCAAAAGTGCACTCGACCGATCGGCTTAAAATCCTAAGGTCGTCGTGCAGTGGGTCACGAATGCAAGAACAGAAATACCCACTCACTGAGTTTTGGGACTTGTATGCATAATCGACACATCAGTGCCTCCAATTCTATTGTCAATGTCCTTGATGGGTAAGTACGACCTCATCATCCACCCGTGCGGCACGCTAAACCGAGCTGAACATAGGTGGTTTACAGGGATGAGGTATGGGAAAAAGACGACCTGAGGAATTGGTTCCAATGGATTATTTGTATTAAGGAGTACATGTACTTTGATTACAAGTGTTGAGTGCATCAGGCACATGTATACGATGACAAGAATTACATTGAGGCCTGTGTTGAGTCTTTGGCGCTCAACCAAAGCCATGCGTGTGGGATCGTGTTGTGAGTGGCTACTTAGAGAAGCTCCACTGAGAAGTCATGTGGCTTTGAGAACATCGAGGCAAAGCACCATAAATGTCCAGCACCGTGGACAAGTTGACCTTTCAATATCAAAACGTTGATATGGTTCGGGACACTTCTGTCGACCATTCAAGAAAGTGGTTGAGGTTTTCAAGACCTTCTGGAACAGAACATCGAAGGTCAAGGTAGGTGGCCAGAATAGCCTTGGCCAATTAGTGTAAAAATCCCAAGGTCAACCTTGCTCCGTTCACCATTATTGTCACAAGGTTTGCAATCTTCTAAATGGTCTAGATGCACAGAAGGCTCATACAAGGCTTCTGCCAGGTAGTTAAGGTTTCCGTTGTCACTACGCTCTGATACCAAGGGTTATGCCAAGCGGAACGTAGGTGGTTCGCGGGGATGAAGTGCGGGACAAAATATGATTCAAGGAATTGGACAAATGGATAATTTATACTAATGAGTAGGTCTAATTTGATGACAAGTGTCGAGTCCGTCACGCACATATACACAATGTCAAGAATCACAATGAGGCATATGTTGGGTCCTCGACGCTCGAGCCGAGTTACACGTGCGTGATCACTCTATGAGTGGCTGCTTTGAGAAGCTCCACCAAGAAGTTGGAGGGCTTTGAGAATGTTGAGGTGCACTTTTACAAATTGCTATCGCCTTCAAGAAGTCAACCAAACAAAATTGAAATGCTGATTTGGTTCGCGACACTTTTGTACATCATTCTAGAAAGTAGTTGAAGTTGTCAGAATCTTGTCGAACGAAACACCAGAGGTTGGCAAGGTGGCTAAAATGCCCTTGGCCAAACGACAAAAGAATCATGAGGTTGGCACGCAATGAGCCATGAATGTTATGAAGAAACATGCAATTGTGGAGTTTAGGGGCTTGTGTATGTCCGGGATTTCATACAACATTACTGCATTATTGACGAGCTATGCAAAATCCTCCGCAAAAACTGTGAACTTGTCAGATGTCAAATCCTATGTGGTCATCTCTACTGCTGATATTTCTTCTACTTCCCTTATCTCCATACGGACTAGCCACGCCTGAGCTCCACGTCATAGATATCTCTTGCCGGCATCCCAAGACATCAATTGGCGTTTAGCGGCTACTACAACTTCCTCTGCTATTTCCACCTCTAGTGCTTCCCGTAACCGCCACTACATCTTGGGTCGCTTGATGAAAGGCAAGTGTCGCTTTCTATCATTAATGCCAATTCTTGATTCTCCTATCTACCTGTGGATTATGCCGGTACAAGAAATGTTGTTTGTGGATGATTCTCTGGTTGCTCATCGGTGAAGTTCTCCAGACCGTTATGTCAAATAGATCTCAAATTTTATAGTCAGAGAGGTTTGCAAAGTCGTCAGATGTATAGTTGTCTGATGACAGATATTCCTTGTAACAGCCCTGTTTTCTTCTAAAAATCCAGCTTCCAAACCATGTTGTTGCTTACAAAGCTGTGAGAAGCTCCTCCAACCAGTAGTGCCGATACCTATCTACGGTTTTTACAACCCCTTAAATGCACTCATAGCATTGTTTCCCGTTGGTCACCCTCATACCCATCGTCGAACATTGCAATCTCAGAAACTCTCATTCGTGGTGATATAGGCCGCTGAGGTGGGTGATTGCTCGGTGCAGATTGTTTCGACCGGAGAGGAGTTCCGCCGTCCACACCTACCCTTTGTCGTTTCCCACCTCTTCATATTTTCCTACAAGTTCTTCCCATTTTTAGCATGTGCTCTCATTTCTGAAATCTACACAGGATGTGTCCCACCTTCTCTTATGTCTAGCAAAGTCATCACATGGATCAATGGAGTCAATCTCCATCGAGTGGAGGTTTCTGTCAATTGTGACGTCCCTCTGGCACAGAATGGATTCTGAATTTGTGGTCACCAACCGTTGTATTCCTTTATCTTAGCATTGTAGTTAGCAATCTTGATGTGACCATCTTCTGCAGTCATTCACGGAAGGCCATCTTGGATGTCAAATATGGCAATTTCTTGCCAAATGTTGCCTTTGAAGCGAAAATTGTAGAAGAATCAGATTTCATTGGGTGCAAGGTCACTACCGGTGATGATTCTGCATAGATATTGAGTGTACTCTCATCTTATGACACAAGTGTTAAAGCCTATACTGTGAGTAAGACCTTCTTGTTCATCTTCTCATAGTGAGAAAAGGTGGCACAAGCAAAGTCATTCTAAGTCTCCAGTGGATTCAGAGTGTCGTGCCACGTCAGATTGATCTACTTAAGAGGTAGACGCCTAAGGTCAACAATGTGAGAGAGGTCATGTGAGCAATTGCTCCAGCTCAGCCAAACTCCTACTGTTGTTGGATGGTCTTTAGATCAGACCACCAACTCAAAGCCGTACCATGAAAAAGTGAGGTCGCGAAGTCAATTTTCTTTTTGTTTTTGTTTATTCAAGAAGAATTAAAATACACCTTCAAAATCATGAGCCACATCCTGACAGTCGGTCCCTTTGAGTGAGCAGGGTCGAGCAATCCCAGAAGCATTGGTCAAATTCTAGGTTCACTTGAGAGTTGAAGGATTCTGAAGGTGAGCACTGCTTCCCGCACGTGCAAATTATATAGTTCCTCCATCGCCGTACTGAGGTGCTAGAGCAGATGGGCATTGATGCTCTTAATTCCAGACAACTTCTAGTAAACATCTTTGTTGATACGGGCATGTCAACTGGTGCCTTCCATTGTGTCGACCCGATGGGCAACAATTGGGGCGGATGGTTTGCCGAGCCGAGGGGTCGAACACCGGGTTGGCCATCAGGGTCATTGGTGCTATGATTTTTGCTGCAAAAAAGTAGCCACTGCTCTTTGCTTCACCTGAAGAGCATTTTCGTTCGCATGCTGCTGATACTCCATTGTTGGAGTATCTGTCGATTGCTATTTCTTGTTGCCGGGTGCGCTTGCTCCATTCACCTTTGTCGTTGCAAGGTTTGTGGAAATTTGAACAGTGGAGATTCGCTGAAGACTCGTGTGCGGTTGTCGCCCTGTAGTTGGATGTGTTCAAGCAAATGTGGGTGGTTCACAGGGATGAGGTGCGGAGCAATAGATGATTTGAGGAATTGTGACAATGGATATTCCGTATTAAGCAATAAGTGTATTTTTACGACAAGTGTTGGACAAGTTGAGTACATATAGTCGATGATTGAGAACCATAATGAGGAATGTGTTGGGGCTTTGGTGCTCTAGCCAAGCAACGCGTACGATGCCATGCCATGACTTTTCGCTTCGAGAAACTCCACCAAGAAGTCGGGGGGGGGGGTTGAGGATATCGACGTGATTTCTATAAGCATCTAGCGTCGTCAAGAAGATGACCGAATAGCATTGAAATGTTGATGCAGTTTGCGGTACTTCTGTCAACCATGCTAAAAAGTGGTAGAAGATGTCAAAAAAATGAAAGCGGAACACCTGAAGCCGGAGCAGGTGGCCAAAATTCCCTCGGCTGCTCGGGGTGAAAATTCTGGGGTTGATGTGTAGTGGGCCATGATTGTAAAGATAAAAATGCCCACTTGAGGAGATTACGAACTTGTGTATGTCAGGGACGTGACAGACCACTCATCTATGACCATGCTTGTACAGATCCTTGATACGGACCTAACTAGCACCGGAGCACCGACCGGTAGTGGCCCCATCCACCACAGCTGCCACACAGTTGCCACGGCATCCGGGGTACTTACCGAGGTAATGTGTAAATGTTATCTATTCATTGTATGCAGGACTAGATGTTTGGCCTGATTTATTTGTTTTGTATTGTGCACCCATCAATCGATGTCAGAGCTATGCATGTGACCAATCATAGTACTAGATCAAGATTTGACATCTCTAGGTTCAGGTGGTGTTGCATTTGGATGCATGTGCACAGAGTTATGGCCAAAACAGTGGTTTTCTGCCAGTTTTGGGACAAATTGGCACTGCCGCATGCGACACCCGCTGTAATCCGCGATAAGTACTTCTGCTTTGTGATTATCCTTTACCTCTGATCTAGGATTTACTAAGATACTGGAGTTTATGAGAAATTTTTCGTCTCCCTAATCTAACCCTTGATGTTTCTTGTACCTGCTTTCTTGCTAGTGCATTAACTGATGAGATAGTGTCGTCGAGTTAGAAACAACAAGACTAGGAAGCTTCCTAGCTGTTTTTCATGGTATCATAGTAGCAAGATCCTCCTCATTGAGCTGTGTCCCAGAGAAAGCTCTCACAGTAGCCGTGAAAGTCACCACAGCAGCTGTATCCTGGCACCAGGATACAGCTGCTGGCACCAGACCCGTTGCTTTGACTTCAGCAGGGTCTGATGTACTTTAGCATGAGTCACCACATCAGCTTTGCTAAAGTAAAACACGATAGCGCTTTGTATGTCGGTGTTTTTTGGTAGTGTATCATTGCCTGATGTCATTATAAGTAATGCTGACATTACGTCTCATTCAACCTTTTGTTTTGCTACAGTTGTAATCCATCAAGAAACACTGCCAGTTCTCATTCTGACAACTTTGATGTTCGGACCCATACTGTGCGGTCACAAGGCGCTGGTTCATGACAAACGCAAGGGGCTACCAGAATCCTCCTCTTCCTCCTCCTTGGGAATCATGAGCTTTGTTGAGCACAGGATCAAACACATTTCCAGTAGCTACATCAGACGAACGTACTGAAGCAGATTGTGTACCAGGCAATATCGACTCTAAGGTTGATGTCGCCTATCAGCAGAGTCCACTTGTTGCAGCATTGACCATGACTCCTCCACCGCCTCTATCCCATTTCACGAGCCCTACATCTACCTCTACCACTTCCTTCTCTTCACCCTCTTCTCCAGGCTGGACTCGAGGCATTTTAGCAGTCTCTCAAGGAAAAGGGGAAAAAAGAAACACAGCAAGGGGTAGCAAAAGCAGTAGCAGCCGGCGCACAGCATTAGTCGATGATCTTACCTCTTCTAAAACTATAGGAGTACTCACCGCTACATGGAGTGTCAGTAATCCCTTGAATTGACAAGGACCATGTGTGGCCTCCAGGTGGCGCACACGCACCAGATGTCACGTGGTCATGTAAGATCAGCAACATGGCATCACCAAGTAACAATCTGTTGAAGTATGACTAAAACACATTCAACCACATCAACCACAAGCAATCTTGAAGTGATGTTGCGCATATCTTGGCAAGACTATTTTCTGCCACAGTTAGACTAAAGATTGTGGCCTGCTGTGGCCAGACTTAGCGCCTGAGCAATGTTGGCTGCTCAGCTGTGAGAGGGAGTTTTTGCACCAGAAAGTTAGCACTCGAACTTTGTTAGAATTGCGTAATGACTGAGTTGACAGCAAGAATGAATATTCGTACGAGACCAAGCCCATGCAAACCTAATCCCTCACCTCTCTGACGTTTGTTACCACGTCTACCTGCCAATCAAGAAAATTTACTATTTTCTGGCCTGTGGGGTTTTCGTGGTGAGCTCTACTAGAGGACAGATAGCCCCAAACCCGAGTGTTGTCTGTTTTTCATCAACACTGGAAGCTGAAAGCCACGGTTGTGCAGTCAGAATGAGCTATAAAAATCATGGAGAGTAGTTATGTCTGCCTGAACCAAGGTAGAATCCATGCCCAAAACAGTCGCCTATGAATGCTGGTGGCATGTGTGATGGTGATTGTTGCCGATGGAGCTGGCCGCACATTGCTACCAAGTGGGAGACTCCACATGAGGAGATAGAAGTCACATCTCTCACAATGGTGAAACGTTCCCTCCATCATTCAGTATCCACCGTCGTCAATGTCCATCGAGTCAGTCCGCTGCACGAGCATGTACACCAGCCGAGAGGTCACACCTTGGATCAATGAAACAATGCAAAAAAAAATAAGAACACTCACCCATGACCCCGGGGTATCGTTGTACGTACACGTGCAAAGGTCATAAATCCATAATGTTTAACACAAGTTATTCTCCCCATTTAACACAAGTTATTCTCCCCATTCTCTCATGCCCGCATAGTCCAACTAGTCCACACAAGTGAGAAGATGATCACACAAAAAGTGAAGGCATACATGAGGCAGCACAATTTAAGGGAGCTTATAGATGCAATAATGTACTCTGACTGATGTAAGCCAACCAAAAGAACATTTTTTTTGGACGATTCACGCTTGATGGCCTTGGTCAAGAAGTCAGCCAGTTGTCACACGGTTCTGACCCACACAATCCAGATGATTTCCTCATGCAACGAAATATGCACGTGGTAATATTCCACATTGATGTGTTTTGTGTACGTGTGATGAATTCCATCATTGTCTGAAATGACAATGGTACTCTCGTGATCACAGTGTTGTGTGATGGGCAATGCACGCTAACAAAACTCACACAGTAGACAATGGAGCCACACACCCTCACATACACCAGCGTCCAATGTCACATACTCTGCCTGTATATTGCTGCGTGCAATACACCCCTGCCTGCAACTATGCCATGAGACTGTCATGCCGCCAACAAGGAAGATCCACTCAGTACAGCTTGTGCCATTTGTGCTCCCAGCCTAGTCATTATCGGTGTAACCTTCAGTGACTACGGATGGCTGGTGGTGAAGATGTGGGGTGGAGACGATGTATCACACCACGTGAATCAGTGCAACTAGGTTCCACTGGTGTAAGGAATGGGAGATTTGAGCTAGAAAGTTCACAACAAAGGCATTGTCTATTTGTGTGGCTATACCAAGGAACATAAGTGACCCAATGACACAAAGAAAGATAGTCACGTCCATAATCACGCCAAGTGTGTTAGTATCAAAGGCTTTCAGCTTAATCTGGTTGTCCGGGATTATGGCTATGGAGGCACTGAGTATGGTGTGAAAGACGCCCACAAAACGCTTTGCCAATCCCTATGCTTAGGCTACCTAATGCACACGTGGAATTTTGTGGGTGTGGTTGGGCTCGGTCTCCATGCTTAGGAATACCCATTGATGCCCAAGATCTTTCACCTTGTATGTAGAATGGAGCAGATCCTTCACTCACTACATAGAGGCAAGGTTAGGCGATGTGATGAGAAGATATTCCACATAGACAAGCACCGTCACAAGGGTGGTGTCCACTTGGGTGAAGAAGAGGGTCGGATCTACGAAGCTGTACATCATGCCACCCTTCAAGAGGGTGTGGCCGATCTTTGCGTTCTAGCACCTAGGTGACTGTGTGAGGCCATCGAGGGCCTTCCGTAGTCAAGAGAAAAGATCAGTGATATCGTCAAAACCTTGGTACTGAACTATTTATAGCTCCTCTTCATCAAGAAAAGTGCTAACCCCAGAATGTGCAAAGATCCTTGTTGATTTCAGCCTGGAGATTCTAGAGGCCATGGCATCATAGGATACTCTAATGTCTTGGTTCTATTCCTGGTTCCTGACATGGAAGGAGGTGATTCAGGACACCTGCCTGTAGCGTGGAGATATGGAAGCAGTGGCAGAATTCAGCTTTGCGTCTCCTATGTCTCTGTCGTCAGGGGTCCCTGGTACTACCAGAGCCGAGCTTGGTTCAAGTCGCGTCAAGGGGTGGCATGGGAATAAGGGGAAGGAGAAGATCCAACAGCCATATGATAGCAGCTCCTCCTGTGGAAACTCTCTCGTCTGCCACAATTGTGGCCATCCGGGTCATGGCTGGTATCCCTGTCCATTACCAAATGACAAGTCTCGTGTTTTCAGCGCCATGTGTCACGAGCATGAGCGGCACCTTGGTACAGCTAAAGTCACCACTGCCTCTACTCTTAGCATGTCCTCCACTTCTACCCGTTGAATGTTTCCCCCCCTTGTTCAGTGTTGTAGGACGGATCAGGAATTCTCTGCCCCCTTTGGAGGTACGACCCCTAGATCCGTTGTAGTGTGACTCAACTATGCTCTGTCTCTTGTGAGATATGACCTGTGAGTACACCATGTGGGTGAGTGGTTACCTTGGCCATTTTGTTGATTTGGCCAAGAGGCTGGTCATGAGTTTGATCCTGGCCCCATGCACATCTTGTTTTCTATAGAAGCTTCCGAGAAAGAAAGTCTGTAGCTTCTTGGACGCTACATGGTTGGTATATCACCTTGACACTAGGATGCTTATGTGTCAAGCCCACAGTGCAAGTCTATTGGTGAGGTGGCTGGTTCAAGCCACTCCCCAGGAATGTGCTTTTGAGTTCTAGGACTGGACAGACAGCTATAAAAGGAATTGTCTTGCATGCTGATCAATCAACCCTTGCTTGATGCTCTCTTGCGTATTGACGACTTGAGCTCTTCTTGAGATGTAATGTTAAGGCGTTAGTAATC
>SZWC01007055.1:22342-55139 GCA_023375785.1 Penium margaritaceum
CCCAGGAATGTGCTTTTGAGTTCTAGGACTGGACAGACAGCTATAAAAGGAATTGTCTTGCATGCTGATCAATCAACCCTTGCTTGATGCTCTCTTGCGTATTGACGACTTGAGCTCTTCTTGAGATGTAATGTTAAGGCGTTAGTAATCTTGAAGGTGAAGTGTATGCCTGATTTAGTTTGGGGTGCATGACACATGTCAACAAAGGAAGAAGGCCTAAAGCCCTTTGTGAGCTTTTCGGTTTTGCGGCTTCTTTGCCAGAGGTGGTTAGCTTAGTAGCTAACAAAGGGTTATGGGTCCACTCCTCTGGTGAGGGAAGTTTCACGCACGCAACCGCTAAGATCACAAGCAGTGAGAGCGCCTTCGCTCTCACCCAACTTCTCTATTTGCAGGACAACATCAGCAGGAGGGAAATGCAACACATCTGCACCTTTCTACCTTGGGAGCTGACATCAGCCTACATCAGCCTACATCTGCTTGCAACGCCGAACGTGAACATGGAAAGCAGGTTCCTCTTCTCACCAACAGCCTACAACGGCTTCAAATACAGGTTCATCAGCATCAACAACAGGTGCAGCAGCTATAGCAGTTGTAGTTGTAGGGATGGTAGGGACAGGGGAACCAGGGAATCATTCGCCCATCCTCAAGTTTGATGGAGAGGGGTTTGCGCTCTGAAAGTGGCAGTTTGAGATCATCATGGATGACAGAGATCTGCTAGGATGTTTTGACGGAAATATCCCAGCACCAAAGGAGGAGGGTGCTGACCTTGTGACATGGGTCAAGCTCAACAAGAAGGCTCTCACCATTCTTGTGTCCTCCATACAACCCTCATTCCTTTCACATATCAGCGGTTGTACAGTGGCAGCCGTGGCATACGCCAAACTCGGCAAGGTATTTCAGTCCTCCTTACTTCCCAACCATCTCTTCATTCTACAAAACCTCATAAGCATGAGGCTTGGTGAAAGGGAGGATGTCTCCACCTTTATGCAGAAGTTTGAGACGCTCTTGCAACAAGCCACCGGCATGGGGTGGGACCTGAAATCCGACATGCAGGCCATGATTTTTCTGATGACACTGCCGGAAATTTGGGACCCCATGATAACAGTGATTGGAGGGTGGACTGAAGATCTAGTTTCCTACACCACCGTCTCTGAGTATGTGCAGAATGAAGCCATGTGTCATAACAGTAGCAAAGCAAGCATGGCTGCCTTTGCCTCATGGAGGAGCTGCACCTTTCGCAATGCCTCCTCCTCTAGAAATAAGGGAAACAACAGCACTAGCAACAATGGAAGGGGTGCAAAGCGCCAAGGAAACTGCCATAACTCTAGCAAGGTTGGACACTGGGCTCGAGAGTGCTGTGCACCCAAGAGAGAGGGAGGAGACGGGGATGAATGGCGAGGGGGAAATGGTAGGAAGGATCCCACAAGCTTGATGGCTAAGTGTGCCTCCAGCAAAGAGAGGGCGATACTCAGGCCAGGAGCTTACGACCTTGACTCGGGCACAAACGAGCACACCACTTACGAGAAGAGAGACTTCATCTCACTTGCCTTATGCAACAAGAAATTCAGAGTTGCCAACGGCAAGGTTGAGGTAGCTGAGGGGATTGGTGACAAGCAGGTCACAGTGGGTGTCAACGGTGGAGATTCCGACCTCAAGCTAGAGGGGGTGGTCTACTTGCCCTCCTTCACAACCAACCTTCTCTCTGTCTCTAAGATAACTGACCATGGCATGACAGTGGTCTTTACAGAGAAGAAAGTGGTGATAGTCCCTACCAAGGACATCAACATCTCTCACTCTGCCAAGAAGGTTGTCGCACAGGTTCCTCGCGTTCATGGACTCTACTTCTTGCAGACCAAAACGACAACTTCAACGGCTGAATCTTCAGTCGAGAGTGATGATGAGGAGAGCAGCGATATAGATTCAGATGAGGAAGGACATGTTGGATCAGTGGAAGTAGTGGCAGCACACGATCTAGCAACAAAACCGCAAGAAAATGCAACCACCGGGGCTGTTCATTCTACCCAGTGCACATCCTCCAAGAACTTGTGGCACAGGCGCTTTGGGCACGTGGCTCATCGCACATTGGAGCTCATGGCAAAGCAGGAGCTAGTGTGTGGGATGGAGCTAGGTGATGAGGCGGCGGGAGCCGGGATCACTTGTGATCAATGCCTTCAAGGCAAGGCAAGAAGGGAACCCTTCAAGCGCAATGGCACGCGTGCTCTCACACCCCTTGACCTCGTGCACTCTGACGTGTGTGGTCCCTTTTGCATACCGTCAAATGGAGGCAGCAGATATTTCCTCACATGCATTGACAACAACAGTCGCAAGGTGTGGATATACTTTCTCAAAAAGAAAAGCAAGGTGAAGGAGAATCTGCAAGCTTTTGTCGCTATGGTTGAGCGACAGAGTGGAAAGAAGGTGAAGGCATTCAGGTTAGACAATGGGGGAGAGTATGAAGCCTATAGGACGTGGATCAAGACACAGGGCATTGAATACCATATAACTATGCCCTACTCACCTCAAAGCAACGGCGTAGCAGAGAGGATGAACCAGATGCTCCTAGGCATGACAAGGTGCATGCTCTTTGACGCCAACCTGCCTCCTAGGTTATGGGCTGAAGCAGCACGTACGGCTACCTACCTTGTGAACCTCACACCTGCAGCAGCTCTGCAAAGGAGAGGCAAGAAGAAGCAAACACAACAGCTGAAGACGCCTCAAGAAGCATGGTCACGCAGGAAGCCGGGCGCCTCCCATCTAAATGTGTTCAGTTGCACCGGGTTTGCCAAGATCCAGGCCGGTGAGGGCCCTCGAAAGCTCGATGCAAGAGCACAAAAGTGAATCTTCATCGGCTATGACACCACCCACAAAGCTTATCGACTGTGGGACCAAGGAGCCAAGAAGGTCATCTGCAGCAAAGATGTGGATTTCCACGAAAGGTCTGTGAGTAAGGGAGAGCATCTCCAACTCGAGAACGCTCTGAAACAAGGAGAGTGGCTCACTCTCCTTGAACAGGGAGATGAAGCACCAGCACAATGGCATGGGATAGGTGTTGCAACAGGGAGAGGAACTCATGAAGATGACTCAGAGGAATCACACTCTGATTCTGATGTATCCGATCCTCCGGAACATGAGGAGGATGCCTCTCCCATCATCAACAACGAACCAGACCTCCAACCTCCACATCAACAGCACCAGCCAGCAGGTTCAAGGAACAGTTCACGCCTCAAAGTACCTCGGCAGCATTACGACATAGATAGGGGTGAATGGAAATGCTTCAACTACTCATTCTTGGTTTAAGAGGAGCCAACGACTGTTGTAGAGGCACTCACTTGGCTTGACAAAGCAGAGTGGGAGGAAATAGTTCTCCGAAGATAATGGGACATGGGTACTGGTGGACAGACCTGCCGGGGCTCACTTTGTGGGGTCCAAGTGGGTGCTACAAGTACAAAGGAAACAGGATGGCAAGATAGACAAGTACAAGGCACGGGTGGTAGAAAAGGGGTTCTCCCAACGGCCTGGCGCAGAGTACGATGCGACCTTTGCTCCAGTTGTGACCTTTGTCTCCATCCGATCAATGCTCGCCATTGCTGCTTCCGAGAACATGGACGACAAAATTGACAAGGAGGTATTGATGGAGGTTCCGGAGGGGGTTGATGCTCCTAAGGGCAAGGTGTGCAGATTGGTGAAGGCACTCTATGGGCTAAAACAAGCGCCAAGACTTTGGTACCAGGAGATGGACACGTTCATGGCAAAGGAGTTCTTCATACACTACGACAATGACCCTAGCATGTACGTGCATGAGAGTGACAAAGGGACTATGTTGTTTTCCTTGTACGTTGATGACCTAATTCTATGCTCTTCTTTGACGCAGCTGCTAGACGATCTCAAGGGGCAGCTGAGTAGCAGATTTGAGATGAAGGACATGGGTCCCCTTGACTTCTATCTTGGAATTGCCATCAAGCGCGACAGAGCAGCAGGTACCATCAGCCTGAACCAGACAAAATACATCGACTCCATCCTCAAACGATACGACATGGCAGATTGCAAACCTGCCAGCACACCCATGAGCTTGGAGTGCAAACTCTCCACCTCCATGTCCCCATCCAACGAAGCGGAGAAAACTTACATGCTGGGCATCCCATATCAGTCTGCAGTGGGCAGTCTAATGTATGCCATGGTCGCCACCCGACCAGATGCTGTTGGGTAGGTGAGCCAGTTTGTGGCCAATCCCGTTCCACTTCATTGGCAGGCCGTGAAGCGCATCATGCGCTACCTTCAGGGGACGCGGCACGTGGGGCTCCAGTTTGGAGGCATCGTTGGATCCGCGTCACTCCGTCTCATGTGCTACACCGATGCTGATTGGGGAGGGAATATCGCTGACAAAAAATTCTACCTCCAGCTTTGTGTGTATGTTGAATGGAGGTGCAGTCAGTTGGGCAAGTCGCAAGCAGGAATGTGTCTCTCTGTCAACAGCTGAAGCTGAGTACATTGCCTTGGCTGAGGTGTGTAAAGAGATGTAGTGGCTACAAAGCTTGTTATCTGAGATGAAGGCACCACAGGCAACGGTGACGGTCATCAAGATTGACAACATGAGCGCCATTGACATGTCAAAGAACCCCGTCCTGTCCAGGCGCACAAAGCACATCAAGATCCGCTACCACTACGCTCGAGACTTGGTCTACAAGTAGACAGTGGAGCTCGAGTATGTCGGTACCAAGCTGAACCGGGTTGACATGCTTATGAAGCCACTGGACAAGGATCTCCACCAAGAGGATAGGCAAGGTATCGGCATGGTCAACGCAAGTGATGACGAATGATGATGGTCACTGACGCAAGGTGCAAGGGAGAGATTTGTTGAATGTTTTTCCCCCTTGTTCAGTGTTGTAGGATGGATCAGGAATGCTCTGCCCCTTCTAGAGGTATGACCCCTAGATCCATTGTAGTGTGACTCAAATATGCTCTGTGTCTTGTGAGATATGACATGTGAGTACACCATGTGGGTGAGTGGTTACCTTGGCCATTTTGTTGATTTGGCCAAGTGAGAGGTCATGAGTTTGATCCTGGCCCCATGCACATCTTGTTTGCTATAAAAGCTTCCAAGAAAGAAACACTGTAGCTTCTTGGATGCTACATGGTTGGTATGTCACCTTGACACTAGGATGCTTATATGTCAAGCCCACAGTGCAAGTATAGTGGTGAGGTGGCTGGTTCAGGCCACTTCCCAGGAATGTGCTTTTGAGTTCTAGGACTGGACAGACAGCTATAGAAGGACTTGTCTTGCATGCTGATCAATCAACCCTTGCTTGATGCTCTCTTACGTATTGACGACTTGAGCTCTTCTTGAGATGTAATGCTAAGGAATTAGTACTCTTGAAGGTGAAGTGTATGCCTGATTAAGTTTGGGGTGCATGACACATGTCAACAAAGGAAGAAGGCCTAAAAACCTTTGTGAGCTTTTCGGTTTCGCGGCTTCTCTGCTAGAGGTGATTAGCTCAGTAGCTAATACTACCCACTCCTCTCCTGCCGGGTGTAGTCATGTCCGTAACTAAAGAAGCATTGCGGCCAGGCAGGAAAACAAGAGACTAAAGGAAACATTTGCATGCTTGCTCATGCACTTTCTTGCTTGCAACTACGTGGAAGCAAAGTGCGGCCACCGCTGCCGCCGCGGTTACCCCATTGGTACCAATAACAACATAGCAGCAGCAGTGTAGTAGAAGCAAGAGCAGTGTGCAGTAGCAGCTATAGCAGGGTAAAGTGGCAGTCAAAGCAGTAGCAGTAGTAGCATCATGAGTAGCAGCAACGAAAACAGCAACAACGATAGCAGCAGTAGCAAAAAAAAAACAACAAAAACAACAACAACAACAACAACAACAACAACAACAACAACAACAACAACAACAACAACAACAACAGCAACAACAACAACAACAACAACAACAACAGCAACAACAACAACAACAACAACAACAACAGCAACAACAACAACAACAACAACAACAACAGCAACAACAACAACAACAACAACAACAACAGCAACAACAACAACAACAACAACAACAACAGCAACAACAACAACAACAACAACAACAACAGCAACAACAACAACAACAACAACAACAACAGCAACAACAACAACAACAACAACAACAACAGCAACAACAACAACAACAACAACAACAACAGCAACAACAACAACAACAACAACAACAACAGCAACAACAACAACAACAACAACAACAACAGCAACAACAACAACAACAACAACAACAACAGCAACAACAACAACAACAACAACAACAACAGCAACAACAACAACAACAACAACAACAACAACGACAACAACAACAACAACAACAACCACAACAACAACAACAACAACAACAACAACAACAACAACAACAACAACAACAACAACAACAACAACAACAACAACAACAACAACAACAACATTCAGCAATGGCACACAACAACAGCAGCAATAGTAGCAACAGTAGCAGCAATATCCTAGGCACTAGGCAAACGGCATCATTCACCATGCAACAGCAGTAGCCCTGTAGTAGCGGTGACCTTAACCGTGACGGTGGCCCTTGAAGCAGCACCTTGGCAGCCGCAAGGCCGGGGGCCTGGCTGCAGCTCCAACCACATCCAATCCAACCATGGAAGGTGCATAAAATCTGTGCGAGCACCCATACAGCTCTCTCTACCCTTTTCATACCGAGGGTGGAGGGGCTACCGGCTACGAACCACCAGCAGAGACAAAAAAAACCACAAATAAATCATTTCATGTCCTCCGGTCAACCCCTTGAGAAACTGGTTAGTGAAAATTTTCCAAATCTTTCACGGTCCCTCTGTAGCAGACCCAGTATTAGTGGAAGCTCCTACGGCCCGCTACCATGGACAGATCTGGTTCCGCTGGTGCGAAGTTTTCCACCTTTGCTAGTGTGACGCCGCCGACAGACACACCAACTGTCACCGCTCTTCAGCAGTGGGTTGACAACGTGCATCCACTATTAGCCACATTATAGTCACCTCAGATGGCCATACCCATTTAGCCACTTCTCCCTGGCCGGCTTGGTCCAACGGTATCTACTGTAGGCTAGAAAGTAGTCCAGCAACAGCATTAGCAGTAATAACATTCTTTCTCTAGTGCCCTAGAGTTCCTATGCATCGCAACAGGTACTAAGTGTAGGCCAGATGATTTTTTAGATACCACCACCCCACCTTGAGGTGGGACAGTTTGCATCGCGGGAGCTACTGTTTTGCTTGTGGGCTTGGTGTGAGTATGTCAAGCCCTATTACATCCTGAAGTATGACTCCTCCATCCCCAAGTAGCTATTTGACACAAGTTGTGTTGCTAGGGCCTCAAATTTGTTGCATAAAAGAGTGATCGCACAAACCTTGAGCCCTTTTTTAACGATCCTGCTTCCGGCACTGACCTTGACCCCTGTGAGGCTTGGAAAACCCTCACATTTCCTTACCATTCTTCTGGTCATACTGTCATTTTTCACCTTCTAAGGAGCTTCCGTGACCTTAAGATGGGTGCCTCCATATCTTTCACTACCTATTAGTGCTACACACACGATCTTCTGCATCGGCTTGGTAAGGCTGGTCGGCCTCTGCTAGCCATCCTCCTCACAACTACTACGGCACCGGTAGAGTCTATTGTATTCCTAATCACATACTGGATGATCTTCCCTGGCTTGATGATTGGCAAGCACACTTTGCATCTCAGTGGTATAGCGACCAACTGGAGCAAATGACTCATCAAAGTTGATCCCTAAGACTTGAGAGAACCCTTTTGCTTTAAGTCATGCTTTGTATCGCTCAACAGTGTTGTCCAAATTTAGCTTCCACCGGTATACCCATTTTGTGGCCACAGCTTTGCACCCTTGGGGGAGATCAACAAATTTGTAGACAACATGCTCAGAGAGGAAATAAAGTTCTTCTTGCATGGTGTGCACTCACACAGAGGAGTCGGACGCAGTGCGGGCACTCTGCACAGTCAGGGGTTCAAGTGGAAGAGGAGACAGACCAGCAACTGCAAAGCACGAGGTAACATAACCTACGACAGACGAGTGAAGAGCACAATGAAACTCCTACTTGATGAGAGAGTAGCCAAGGGAGGTACTAGGGTGTACCACTGATGCAGCAATGGGTGAGGATGTGGTCACTAGGCCAAGGATACGGAGACCAAGGTTACCCGAGAAGAAAAGGCAGGAGTGAGAGGTTAGTGCCCAAAGGTGACCACCCTGAATGTAGGGAGAAATGGGAGGCACGGAGGAAACAGGAGGTGAATCAGAGGCAGCAGGTGTTGCAGGCGAGACATAGGGCTCAGGAGCAATATGCAGAACAGAAGGGGCAGAGGGTTCAGATCCCCCAGGCGAAGGGGCAGAGGGCTCAGAGCCCCCAGGTGGCACAGAGTAGACATTTGTCTCTAATGTGGTATGCAACATAGAAGAGGTAGAGGACTTAGGGGCAGAAAACGGTGGACAAGGCGTAGATGAGGTAGAGGGCTCAAAGCCGGCAGGTAGCATTGTAGAGACAGATGGTGCACAAGCAAGGTGTGAAGAGACGGGTGACGGATGCACTGAGGAGAGAACAAAGGACCGCGAGGATGAAGTACCTCCCCCACCCCGAGAATACGGAGGCAAAGAACCCAGAGAGAAACAAGGGATGTCACTCTCAAATGAATGCTGAAATAAGAGAGCGTCACGAGACTCCACAACACGACACCTCACTAGATCCCTGAAGCCCCACACTTTGGATAAGGGTGAGACACCGAGGACGACACAAAGGCAACCACGGGCAGAAATTTTGCCATCCTGGTGGTTGGTAGGAAGCCAAACAGCGGCAACGAATCCCTAGTCATGGGCAACGCGAAGGTCGGCATGACGGCCTGTCCAATGCTCAAAAGGGTTGACATGATGGGGGAGGGGACCATGAGGGAAACGATTCCACACCCAAGTCATGTAAGACATGGCTTCAAAGGCAAAGAGAGGAGACTAACCAGAAGACGAGCAAAGAGACCGAACACCATCTACTAGAGTGTAGTTCTTGGAGACGCCGTTTTGCTATGCCGTGTACGGAGTAGAGGATTCGATACGGATGCCAAGAGAATCAAGAAACCAAGAGGTGGGACCAAAGAACTCACCACCCCGGTCGTTGCAAAAGACACGCAAGGGGCGAAGACAAGCACACTCCGCCTGGGGCAGCCAAATTAAAGGAACCTCAATGACATCACTCTTGTGGTGAAGGGAAAAGATCCAGCAGTACCGCGAGAAATCATTAGTCAAACAGCGGAAATAGCGAATGAGGCCACCAAGGAAGTCGTGAGGTAGAAGACCCATGACATCAACATGGACAAGGTCAAGAGGGTACGATTTGGTGGACGTAGTTGTGGTAAACAGAGAGCACTGTATTTTTCCACAAGTGCAATGGAGGCAAGTAGTGTAGCACAGTGGCACAAATGTGATAGAGTCAAGGCCGACAGCAAGGCAGAGGTGTAGAAGACGTTGAATGGTAGCAGTGTGAATGTGGCAGAGACGATGATGTAAGGGATCCGCATGTATAGGTGATAAGGAGGTGTTGTTCTTTTATGCCCCATGGCCACTGCTATGGATTCACGGAAAGGTTGGGCATGCACTGCTCCCTTGGAGTAAGTCCCCCAAATGTTGTTTGTGGTGCAAGTCCAAGCGAGACACCACAAGTGTAGCGCAACAGATAGCATGTTGGACTGAAGAACAATAGACCCTGCGATCGAGCCTTGATGTGTGCAGGAAGGTTTTTCTTACCTTCCTGTACACGGGAAGTTTCTTAGACATTTCTCCATGCATGAGGAGGATGTGCCACTTGGAGGTCAGTGGATGCGCCAATTGGCAAGCTGGTGAGGTGGTATAGGAGTGGCCACCCCAAAAGTGCCACTACACACACACACACACCTCAGACGCTAGGCCTAGGACTATATGTACCAGGCTCATTCCTCATTCTAATCACACAATCTGGCCTTAGATTCTCCTCACAGAGTTGTCCAACTAAGGAACAGTATAAAGAAGACACTGGTTGGTCTAAGCCCCAGGAGTTAGTCTTTGACTAGCACCTCGCGCGAAAGTGACCAAGTGTTAAGTGGACACAGTTGCTAGCAAGTGATTTCCTAGGAGCTGCTCAGTGTTTAACTGTGATCCTGAGGGTGATATCTTCTCCTAGCTGAAATACTAGGAGCGGACGGCAGGTGCTATTGTGTTGGCCGTGTTTTCTAGTCTGTTTGCCTCAGGCGGGTTGACAAAGGGTTATGGGCCCACACTGACCAGTTGTAAGACACGCTTCACTCAACTTTGGTGCCCTCTCTCCATGTGCGCACGTCAACTCCATCGGCTCCATCGTCTCCATCTGCTTCATCGGCTCCAACGGCTGGATTTGCATTCAACACATAGGGACCAAGGACAAGCTCTGCCCTTGGAGGCCAGACCCTGGGTGTGCTGGTGTGAATTTTCTTCTCTGTGTGCAAAACAACATCGGCCAGAGGGGTAAGCAACGATCTGCACCTTAAATCCGGTAGCAGAAATCAGCTAACATCAGCCTACATCTGCCTCAACGTAGCAGAGACGCACAAAGCAGAAAAAGGACAAACAAAATGGTTGAACCATCGGGGGCTGCCGCAGGGCAGTCCTCAAACTCAACAGTGGCTACCACAGGGCAGACCACCGGAGTAATCGTGAGTGCTACCTCACTGCCGCAATGTCTCGGACCCTTGGGAGGAATCCCCATCCCCAGGGGATTGACTTCCCCCTTTGGAGATGGCACTTAGAGCTGGCAATGAAAGTGTGCAGATTCATCAAGCTACTGAAGGAAGAGGAGCAGGTTCTTGCGTGGAGCACACCAGAGCATGAGGCATGGATGGATCGAAATGACATTGTCATGTCACTCCTCAGCAACATGATAGCCAAGAAGTATGTTCCCATCATTGCGGGGTTCACACTAGCTTTGGATGCTTATGTCAAGCTCAAGCGTGTGCACCAATCCACCTCCCTCGCTTACAGATTATTCATCCTACAATGGCCGATTAGCATGCGGGTGAATGAGGGAGATTCCATCCCTGATTTCTTACAAGAGTTTGAAGGACTTCTTGGCGAGGCTCACCAGATGAATTGGGACCTTGACGAAAACATGAAAACCATGATCCTCCTCATGGCGCTACCTCAGAGCTCGGGCCCAATGATCACCGTCATGGGCGGCTGGAAGGAAGATGACCTGACGTACACTGCAGTATCCGAATCCATGCGAAACAAGGTCATGTGCTGAAGCAAAAGTGAGGCTAACTTCTCAGCCTATGCTGTATGCTATGGTGGCCGCGGGAGCAAAGGGTCAGCCTCTGGTCAGAAAGGCGGCAGCGGAAGCGGTGGCGGCGGAGGCAACAATGGTGGCAAGGCCCCCAAGCGACAGGGCAACTGCCGCAGCTGCGGCAAACCTGGGCACTGGGCAAGAGAGTGTAGGTCGTCAAAGAAGGAAGACGGCAGAAGCGATGGGAACAAAGGCAGCAAAAAAGGTGGCAAAGAAGCCACCAACATGATGGCGCAAAGAACGCCTCAAACAAAGGACGCGGCGCTGCTCAGGCCAGGAGCCTTTGGGCTCGACTCCGGTACTGGTCACCACTGTAGCAACGACAAGGCTGGATTCATCTCCATCGCCCCCACTGATCAGCGGTTTAGATGTACAATCGGCAGCATTGTGAACTCAAACGGTGTTGGAGACAAGCTGGTGAGCATCAATCTTAATGGTGCGAAGAAGGATCTGCTGTTGCGTGACGTAGTCTACATGCCATCCTTTGCGGCAAACCTCCTGTCCGTGTCAAAAATCACGAACAACGACATGACGTTGGTGTTCACGCAGAAGAAGGCGGTCATCGCCAGGAACAAGGACATCAAGGTCTTCTACGCCAACAAAGATCTTGTGGCACAGGTCCCACGGGTTGACAAGCTCTACGTATTGCATACAGCCACAACAAAGAGCTCGGAAGAAGAGGATCATGCGGGTGCGGCAGAGGCAGTGGTCTCAGCACCAACGCAGGAGAGCACACCTACGGAAACTCAAAAAGTATCCTCTACCGCAAAGGACGAAGATGCTGATCTATGGCATTGTTACTTTGGGCACGTTGCAAACAGTACGCTCTAAGTCATCCAACAACAATAGCTGGTCTGAGGCATGGATGAGTGCAAGAAGGATACGGTTGGGTGTGACAGGCTGTGTGAACCTTGCCTCTAAGGCAAGACCAAGCGAACGCGCTTTGAGCGCAATGTTCGCCGCGCAGAATCAACCCTTGATCTGATTCACACGGACGTGTGCGGACCCTTTTGCACGGCGTCGAATGGTGGTAGCAAGTATTTTCCGACCTTCATCGACGACCACAGTTGCAAGGTGTGGATCTTCTTCCTCAAAACTAAGGAAGAGGTCAGAGAAACGTTGCAGGATTTTGTCGCCATGGTGGAGTGGCAGACTGGAAAGAAAGTCAAAGAAATACGAAGTGACAACGGCGGAGAATATGAGGCATGCAAGGGCTGGTTGCGGCAACATAGGATCAACCACCAGCCCACAATGCTCTACACGTCACAAAGCAATGGTGTGGCCGAATGGATGAATCAGACTATCCTCGGCATGGTGCGTAGCATGCTCTTTGATACAAAACTTCCACCATGGTTTTGGGCAGAAGCGGCAAGAAGGGCATGCTATTTCATCAACCTCACTCCTGCGGATGCTCTGGGCAGGCGCGGAAAGAAAAAGGGCAAGCAACAGATGACGCCACAAGAAGTATGGTCAGGGAAGAAGCCTGACGCATCACACCTGAAAGTCTTCGGCTGCACCGCATGGGCAAAGGTCCACGCGGGTGAGGGTGCCGGCAAGCTGGATGCAAGAGCGTGAAAGTGTGTTATGGTGGGCTATGAGACGGCCCACAAGACCTACCGCTTGTGGGACCTGGCAGGAAAAAGACTCATCACCAGCCTGGACATAACTTTTGACGAGAGGAAACCAGACAAGGAAGAGATGCTTGATCCCACACAAGCTCCAAAACAGGGAGAGTGGTTGGTGCTGTTGGAGTCAGGATATCAAGCTCCCGAAAACTGGCAAGTGGTGCAAGTGCGGCAAGCCGTGAAGAAGAGTGGTGTGGCTGGGAGAGCGGCTGCATAGGCCGACGCAGCGGCGAGCTCCGACACAAAGTTGGAGACGTCCGAGGCCTCTGAGACCAGCTCGGAGGTCAGTGGCTCTTCACAAGAGGAAAACTTAACTTCAGGGCAGCCAGCAGCACAAGAGCAACAGCAAAGCAAAGATCCACCAGTAATGCAGCATCACAGCACACGGTAGAGAAAACAGACTCCAAAGTACGACGCTGACACCGGAAGCTGGACTGGACTGAGCTGGTCCTGTTTGGCTCAGGGAGAGCCATTCACTGTGGCTGAGGCACTGACAAGGCCAAATGCGGCCAAGTGGAAGGAGGCGGTGGACAGCGAGCTCGTGTCCATCGAAGAAAATGGCACGTGGGTGCTGGTGGAAAGACCCGCTAACGCTAACATGGTGGGCTCAAAATGGGTGCTCAGGCTGAAGCGAAAGCAAGATGATAGCATTGACAAGTATAAGGAAAGGATTGTGGCGAAGGGATTTTCTCAGCGTGTAGGGTCTGAGTACGATGAGACCTTTGCACCGTTCGTCACATTTGCCTCCATCAGGTCCCTGCTCACCGTCGCTTCCACCAAAGACCTTGAGATCCACCAGATGGATGTGAAGACTGCGTTCCTTTACGGGAAGCTCAACAAGGAGGTGCTAATGGAGGTACCGGAAGGTGTCCAAGCACCTGAGGGTAAAGTGTGCAAGCTGGTGAAGGTGTTGTACAGCCTGAAACAGGCTCCCGGGATCTGGTACAAGGATATAGACATCTACATGGCTGAGCTCTCCTTTGCGCACTGCAAGAACGACCCTAGTGTCTATGTGCGGGAGGATGAGTGTGGCTTGCTGCTGTGGCATTGTATGTCGACGACTTGATCATGTGCTCTTCCACTGAAGAGGCCCTTGCGGACCTCAAGAAGCGGCTGAATAGCAAGTTCAAAATGAAAGACATGGGTCCTCTCGAGTACTACCTCGGGATTGCCGTTCACCGCAAATGCAAAGCAGGCACCATCGAGCTCAACCAGACCAAGTACATTATGGACGTCTTGAAGCGCTACAACATGGAGGACTGCAAACCCGTCAGCACCCCCATGCCCTCCGACTGCAAGCTCTCCTCCTCCATGTCACCAAGCAATGAGGCAGACCGGGGGGAGATGCAAAACATTCCATACCATTCCGCCATTGGTAGCCTCATGTATGCGATGGTGGGGACACGACCTGACATCTCTTATGCAGTGGGCCAGGTGAGCAGGTTTGTGGCCAACCCTGGGCCAGAACATTGGCAAGCCGTAAAGCGTATTTTTCGCTAGATCAAAAAGACTCGGCACGTTGGACTGTGGTTTGGAGGTTTGGAAGGATCAGACTCGCTACGACTAACGTGCTACAGTTACGCGGACTGGGGAGGGCGGATTGACGACAGGATGTCCACCTCAGGCTTTGTCTGTCTTCTCAACAGTGGTGCGGTCTCGTGGGCAAGCAGGAAGCAGGACTGCATCTCACTTTCTACTATTGAGGTGGAGTACATCACACTCTGCGAAGTGTGTAAGGAAACACAGTGGCTCCGCATTTTGCTTGATGAGATCAAGGCACCACAAGAGGAAGCAATGGTCATCCACATCGACAACCAAAGTTCCATCGCTATGGCAGAGGACGACATGATCTCCCGGCATACAAAGCACATCGACATTCGGTACCACTACTCACGTGACCTTGTCGCAAAGGATGTTGTGGAACTCTTTGAAACCAAGAAAATGTTTGCCGACCTCTTGACAAAGCCGCTGTACAACGACTTGCATGTTGCAGGTGCTCGAGGAGTGGACATGGTGGATGCAAGAGATGAGAACTAAAGACCAAGATAGCTCACGTGCACAAATACAACACAGAGCTACGGGTTGGTGTGGAAGAAAATTACCACAGCAGATGGCCTGAGGTGCAAGGGAAAGATTGTTGTTCTTTTATGCCCCATGGCCACTGCTATGGATTCACGGACAGGTTGGGCATCCACTGCTCCCTTGGAGTAATTCCCCCAAATGTTGTTCGTGGTGCAAGTACAAGCGAGACACCAGAAGTGTAGCACAACGGATAGCATGTAGGACTCAGGAACAACAGGTCCTGCGATCGAGCCTTGATGTGCGTAGTAAGCTTTTTTTACCTTCCTGTACACGGCAAGTTTCTTAGACATTTCTCCATGCATGAGGGGGATGTGCCACTTGGCGGTCAGTGGATGCGCCAAGTGGCGAGCTGGTGAGGTGGTATAGGAGTGGCCACCCCAAAAGTGCCACTACACACACACACATACATCAGACGCCAGGCCTAGGACTACATGTACCAGACTCATTCCTCATTCTCATTACACAATCTGGTCTTAGATGCTCCTCACAGAGTTGTCGAACTAAGAAACAGTATAAAGAAGACATTGGTTGGTCTAAGCCCAAGGAGTTAGTCTTTGACTAGCACCTCGCGCAAAAGTGACCAAGTGTTAAGTGGACACGGTTTCTAGCAAGTGATTGCCTAGGAGCTGCTCAATGTGGAACCGTGATCCTGAGGGTGATATCTTCTCCTAGCTGAAATGCTAGGAGAGGACGGAAGGTGCTAATATGTCGGCCCTGGTTTCTAGTCCGTTTGCCTCAGACCGGTTGACAGGAGGGTGCGACGTGAGTAAGGGCAGAGGCAGCAGAAGACGAGGGGCAATACATTGGGTCATAGAACAAGTGGTCATAGCGCACACCATAAAGGACAACACGGCCGGAAGAACAAAATGCAACAGTGCCAATGCCCTCGCTAGACAAGAAGTCCATACCCTGATCATCAAGGGTGGTGACAGAGATGAGGCTAACCTCAAGGTCAGAACATACAGTACGTCAAGAAGGAAGAGGTCCCCACTAGGACCAACAAAGTGGGCAACACCAACACCTTGAATAGACAGCAATTAGCCAAAGCCAGTCTGGAGAAAACAAACAGAACCCACTGGACTGAGAGAGAAAAAAGAGGAATGGCATGAGGTCATGTGATAGGTGGTGCCCGAGTCAAGGATCCAGAAGCCAGAGGAGACACGGGCGGAGGGGAGAACGAGGCAGACAGCAACAGTCCCAGGTGGGGAGACATTGGACGCATGACCAAGACAAGAAGGGAACGTGCGTAACTACCAATCCTCAATCCAAGAATGATCATCAGGCAAGGCCCCCTGAACACACCCCGACGAGGCTCCATGAAGGGTCCCATCTGACTCACAGACAGACATTATAGACTGGCCACTCACACTCTCACCTCTCTGAGAACAAAGTTGAAGGATTTGGGTAAGACGACGCTCAAGTGTGTGCTCCTCATCACAATGGTCAGTAGGGCGGTCGGAGGAGCGGGTGTCAGAGAAGTGGTCATCGTCCCTGGGCCAAGAGGGCATAGAGTAGTGGTTGGAAGGGGGCCCATATTAGACAGGCCCTGAGGGAGGAGGAATCCAACCCCAAGAACCAGGCTAAGTGACCGGGGGCTTGTGTGGTGCAAGAGTGGTGGTGAGGCCCGAGGCAGAGGAGGAAGAGGACGAGGGTGAAGGGACCATTATAGTAGCTATGGCTGCTAGAGAGGACCTGATTCCAGTTCGAGCCCAGTGAGTACGCATGGCAGATGCGAGATGTGCATCATCGCGAGGTGTAGGACACTTAGCCTCTTCCTTCCTGACGTACTGTATGGGTAGAATGGCCAAAAGCCCCACAGTTTCCAGCAGGTGACCTCTGTGGGGGCAGACGACGGAGTGGAGGACTTGCTGCCACAACCACGACCATTTCCGCGCCCACGACTGGACCCAGCTCCCTCGCCATGGTGAGAACCTTGAGTCTTGTGGGTGGCCGTGGTGAGAGGAGGAGAGGGAGTGGAGGTAGCTGCTGTAGAGGAGGAGGAGGAGGATAAATTTGTGACGGCAGTGAGGGAGGTACAATGGAGACCCTTGTTTTGCAAGTTTCTCCGCCAATCAGTGAGTCATACCATAGTGAATTCATAGATTGGCCCAATCCCCGGGGGTGAGTTGGCATGGACTGGTGCAGTAGCAAGGCGTTCAAGCTCAGCATGGGACACATGTAGATACAAGTCAGAGAGCTCAAGAATGAGACCATGAATAATGGAGAGACAGACGGAGAGAGGGCCTGGTGTTACTGTTCCTATGTCACAAAGTAGACATAGACTACGCATCTGGTACTCATTACATGTCTCGTCTACGTGCATGTGGAGCGTGTTGAACAACACATTGAGGGTCCTTTGAGCAGCATGACCAGTCACTGTCTTGCGGCAACGAATGAGTGCAGAGGCACCAACAGGATCAGCAAGGATGACACGTCCTAGATCAGCATTGTACGTACTAATATCATCAAGCAGGCCCTCAGGACCGGCATTGATGAGTGCACAGACAGACTGGGCGGCTTCCGCAAGTTGGGGAACAAAGGACGGTTTGGCCAGTGAGCAGAACTCCCACAACAGCTCACCCTGTGTCCAAGCACTAAAGCGGGTCTCCTTAGAGGACAAGGTGAGTTTGGATGTGAACTGAGGTGCTGAACTCTCAATGTCATTCTGTCTGGTCGGAAGAAGCACTCGAGCAAGGAAAACAGCAGAAAGAGCAGGTCCGATGGAGATGACTGCAGTATAGGGAGGTGTAGAGGACTCCGTCGAGGTAGTCTTATCAGAGGGGAGAACTGCAGCAATGGCAGGATCGGCCCACAAGCGCTCTCTGACTAAATTGGCCATAGATGTGGCCAGTCCCTGCTAGGCTTTTAGCCCACGTTGAAGCTCTTCTTCTACCCTACAACGTGCAACCTGTGCCTCACCAAGAGCAGCTTGTATATCCTCTATGGTTTCCTTGGGTGCAGGCATGGTCTAGAAGATGGAGCGGTCAAATCAAGATGTGGAAGAGGGGAAAGAAAAGAGAGAAGGAAGGTACGCTCACCAAGCTAGCGACGTGGGAGCAGTGAGAAGAGAGGTGGCACGACTGCAACCCGATGAGAACAGGACGTCCACCCATGCAGAAATGGACACGGTCACTCAGAAGAGGCCTGTAGCGATGCCACCCACCACTGCCGCAGCTATAGAGGCAACAAGAACACTTGTGGTGACGTGATGGGCAAGATCGTGGGGTGCACCTGTAGGGGTCAAGACTGTTGTTGCAGTGGATGCCCGATTGGAACCAATGGTGTTGGCGGTTGCCTCAGCTTTAGAGGCCACGTCAGTGGTGATAGCAGTAGCTACTGTCGTGATCTGTGTGGAGATGTTGGCTGCTGCTGCATCGATTAGAGTCAGGGAGGCAGCTGCATGTGTGTATGCCTCAATCGCTCTGCTCACTACGTTTTGTGCTGGCGCCCTGCTGGCACGTGCCATGGCCAAAAAAGTGGAGGCAGAACCAGGTGTTGTGTCCAAGATAGCATCGGCCAAGCTGATGGGTTCAGTGTGGATGGATAGAACAGGAACTACACCGGGTACCTTGCGTGCAACAGACGGCTTGGCGGTGTCCGTGGCGGCAGGGCTAGGAGTGGGACTGGATTTAGGTAGAGAATTGGGGTTAGGGGCTGCTCCGGGTGGTTGCATACCTTAGGGATGGCATTGAGAAGGTGGGAGGTCGTTGATGATGGACACCTGGCGGTCAATATCATGCTCTGCTGCTTCAACCACGTAAGTAAGGTTAGCGCACCAGTAATTGGGGTCCGTCATACCTATCCACAGTGGCGTATCGTCGTCCTCGTTGTGCGAGAGCTGGTCAAATGTCCGCGGGTCCTCCCACTCAGCACACTTTATGATGCGGGCTGATATGCGGGGTGAGTCAAATTCGTCATCCGGGGGATCGTCCAGTGGCAGGGAATCCAGTGTGGTAGATGGATTTGGCTGTAGGTGCAGGCAATAATGTGAAAGAAGATGTGAGCTGGCATTGAATGAGGGGGATTTTTTCCCGTAGTTGCTGTTGAGTAGAGAGTGTCAGAAAGAGACCAGTGTAGTGGTGAGACCACAGGTTATTGTCCACATGGACAGTGATGAGAGATCAAAGAGTAAGAGTAGGTGCAAACGCAGGAAGATCACTGACACGCCGTGTGTGGTTGCTGGCAGATGCAGGCCGTATGTGCTGCAGGGTACGATAGACGACACTACACACACAGAGCGTCTTTGCAGAGTCACGAGCTGAGGTGGGAGGTACTGCCACTTCCAACTCCGTGCGGCACCAGGGGCCGCACCGGGTGAGCACGATGGTGTGATGGTGGAGAGCATCCCACATGCCAAAAATCGACAGAGCGTGAGAGTGGTCTCTCATGTACTCTGATACCAGTAGTTACTAGGTTGGTTTTCTTGTACGTCAATGTGAATGAGAAAGAGTGTGCTACAAGCCATGTATGTGGAAACAATTGTTGGTTTGTGTGGCTTCCACCCGTCACAACCGACGCCGATGGATTACCCATATACCCCCCGCTGGTGGTATAGGGTAGAGGAGAGCGTGATGACACGACGGGTCTCTAGAGTGTCCCGACACTTCTCGAGCACCTACGACAGCGCCGGCAAGACGCGGTCGATGCGTTTTGACAGCCCTGTTTGCTGGTCGGGAGCTAGGAGAGTTTTCTCGGTGGATTGAGACCCGCGGATCTGGTGGACTATAGCGGTGCGACGAGGAGACCCAATGGCTGTAGTAGTGCTTCCGATATTTGGAAAGCTGTTTGTGATGTCTGGACGTTTTTTTAGTGTTTCTAGCACTACTCATACTTTCTAGGTGTGTTCTCCCCACTGACTCGCTTGGGCTCAGCGGGGGTGACGGGGCCCGGTGTGGCTAGCTGTCAGCATCCCTAGATAAGCCCGCCAAGGGCTCATTTATAACCTCTCCCTGTTCTTTCATATTCTATATTCTAGACTTAGCCAAATTCTTGTCGCTTTGCAATGCACTCACACTCAAAGCTCATGTTTGTGTTTTCATGGGCTTGCATTTCCTAATTAATTTCAACTTGGTATCAGAGCATAGGAGGGTGTGTGAGCAGCAAAAGTAGTAGAAGCAATAGTAGGCGGAACGCAAAGAGAATGTGCCACGTGACGCTACGCCGGCAGCAGCGTGAGGGAGCGTGAAGTGACTGCATGTGAATGCCATAGGGGCAATGAGTAGCGCACAGCAATAGTAGTGGTTGGGGCAATAGTAGTAGTAGCAGCAATAGATGTAGTAGTAGCAATAACAACGATAGTTGTTGTGCTGTGCAGGAGGAGCACTGGCGGCAAAGTAGCCGCTCACAACAACAGCAACAGCGGCGGAAATAGCAGCAACAGTAACGAGCGACAGCATTTGTAGCAGCTGCACTTGTGGCTACAGTAGTAGTAGCTGCAGCTGTTGTATCGTGTAGCAGCAGTAGCGGAGATGGAAGCAGTGGCAGTGCACAGCAGGAGCAACAATGATGGTAGCAACAAGCAACAGTAGTAGCGGTAGTTGCTATGCCGCGTAGTAGCAACAATAGCGGCAGCGGCAACAGCGACGGTGCATAGAAGGAGTAGCAGCAGCTGTAGTAGCAGCAAGCAGCAGCAAAAGCAGCGGCGTACAACAGTAAGAAATAGTAGCAGTGGTGGCACACAGCACCAACAGTATCAGTGGTGCACAACAGCAACAGTAGTAGTGGTGGCAGCAGTAACTAGCAGTAGTAACTGCTACCTAGAGTAGTAGCAGTAACAGTAGCATTGAATGCAGCGGTAACAACCGTAATAGCTACACCTGCCGCCGCAGCTGCTACTGCCAAAGTGAGGAGGGCCTCGCAGCCCTCCTCTAAGGGCCCCCCTTGGAGGGGCCCCCTCAAGCCCCCATAGAGGGGCCCCCTCGGAGGGGGCCTGTCGGCCCTATCAACCCCCTCAGCCCCGTCGGCCGACCGACGGAGGGGTCGACAGCGAGAGAGGGGCGGACCCCTCCCCCCCTCCATTGGTCCCCTTTTGGCCGCCCCGCTCTCTCACACATCATGCGAGCGAGTGAGTGAGGTTAACCGGCCAGACTAGCCGGACAACCCCCCTCCTTTCTTTTATTTTCTCACCTGTCCCCAGTTCAGGGGCAATTACAAATAGGGACGACAAGGATAAAAAAAGGGGGTGAGGGCAAGAAGAGGAGAAGGAAAAAAAAAGGGATGAGGGCAAGAAAGAACAAAAACAGAGGATCACAAAATTGTACGACTACTACCGCCAAAGCAGAAGTATTTTTCGTAGCACCAGTAGCAGTGGCGGATAGAGTTCCAATGACTACATAGTGAGGGACAGTTGTAGCAGCGTTTGTAGTCTCGCCTTCAAAGCCGACAACAGTCGTCGGTTACGACTTGTGTTTTGAGACGCGTCGTAGACCGGCGTCTTGCTAGGGCCTGTGGACTAGATCCCGCACCTCACTCCGTAAAGGTGACATCGTATTTGATTATGTCCATCTCCGAGGGCTTGGTCATCTACCGCTTATAGCAGCAGCCGCACATGCAGCCGCCACACCTTCTGTTCTTGGAGCACTTTTCACTCCATTAGTGGCAGTAGCACCAGAAGCCGCAGCTGGTCAGACTCGTTTCTCTGAGCGTGATGTGGTGGTGTCGCTCGCCCTGTCTGCTCACAGTTCTTGACTCCACCACCTTTACCTATAGGAGGGATAGTGTTCTCTCCCGTGGCTTGGTGTTTACCACCGGGAGTAGGTGTTCTTGGCACCTATCTATCGTCAAGCACACGAGATGAGTGCGCAGTCATGGGAGCATGCGTCCTGCGCATTTGACTGCTCCTACTATGGTGATGGACGTCATGGCTGGCGTCGATGCTCGACAAGCCCTCGCGGCTGGCATCCACCTTGGCTTCGCCCTCATCCAAGCAAGCTTCCTCCACAGCATGCAAATCTGCCACCATTGGTAGATCTCCTAGCTAGACCTCTGAGGAACATATTTGCCAAGATCCACGACCTGAGGCGGATGATGCAGTAGCTTTGTGACCTCATCGTTACCGAGCGTGCTTCTGCTACTAGTTTGTCGACAGCCTCCTTCATCTCACCTCCTCCATCTTCTCCTCCTTTCCCATCCGATGGTGTCTCTCCACCTCCACCTGCTCGCGTTTCCCAGGCTTCCACCATCCTTTTGATCCTCCATTCTTCCACTACCATGACACCTCCTCGAGATGGCATGCCTTCATGTAGTCACTCTAGTCGTGTGTGCACGCGGCATCGATGCCTGCACTCCACATGTCGTGCTCATGCCAGTCTTGAAAGATCCTCCACCTCCTCGGCCTTTGTTGTTGTACATGTCAAGGGGGAGTGTGGTCACTGTACATTGCCTGTAACTGTAGTGAAAGGATCTGCACCCTCACCGTACTGTGGTACCCCGGTGTCAGTTCAGACATATGCACATGATATAGTGGCAGTACACGATGTGGAGTTTGATCCCGACATGGCGTTCATGGTGGAGACTTGCGTGTCATTGAGCTCGACTTCCAGCTGGATCTAGATCTTCCACAACAGTAGGTTGCATCAGGAGGAGAGCAGGCCCGGCGTCCCTGGACGGTGCCACTTGCGACTCCGATCGGTGGCGGCCCGGCGGTGGCACTAGAGCCTCGTACGGATCGGAATACCTCTACCGGACTTTTGGGAGAGTTTGTGTAGCAAGCTCACACCAGCCCGGCAAAGGTTGTAGTGCAGGAGACATGCGTGTCATCAAGGTTGACATCCACCCTAGGGCAGGAGCCGGACGTTCTACAATGGTAGTTTGCATCAGGAGGAGTACAGGCCCCGCATCCCTGGGCGGTCCACTCACGGCTCCGACCGGTGGCTGCCCGGCGGTAGTACAGGAGTCTCATACGGATCGGGATGCCCCTTGCAAAATTCTGGGGACGTTGGTGCATGAGGCTAACACCAGCCCGGCAGCAGTCGTAGTGCATGAGTAGAGTGGACTGGCTTTTCTTTTAGAGGTTGAGGCATTCTTGAGAGCAGCATTATTGAGACATGTCATCGGGATATGTGCTGTAGCAGACACAAAAGGCTCGACCTCATCATTGGCGCTACCTGAGGACTAGCTTCAGTGTCAGGAGTCACCCAAGTTCCCAGAGTATGTGGGCTTTAGTACACACGTTGGAGCAGCGACACACATGATGCATTCAAATGATGATTACTACTCCATCATTGAGCGGGTGACAGTGACCAGTCTTCCAAGTGAGATGATGCATGAGCACCATCTACGCTTGCTCGTTGCCTTGACTGGCATTGGATAAGTCGTTGAGCCAGAATCCTGCACAGTCGTGTCCATTATACCAGTAGCTGAGGATAGTGCAGCAGATCCGACCACGCGGATGGAGTCCCCTTTTCAACAGGAGCTAATTTCTGTCCTCATGTGTTCATCTGTTGCTGACCCTGCTGATCACATCAATGCGGAGAGTGGTAGTACATGTACGGACAATATTTTCACATGCTCCACGGACTCTGATGACTCCTCCTCCTTCTCTCTCCGCACGTGACCACTCATCCCTCCTTCTTTGACAGACACGAGCTGTGGTCGGGATATCACACCTTCAGCTGCATCTGATTGTCCAGCATCTCAGGATATTGTGACTTTAGTTGAACCCCAGGTGGATGCAACAGCACCGGCTCCATTGTCTTCAGCAGCAGAGATGTAGATGGATTTGTACTTGCGAGTTCTACAATCTGCATGTATAGCATCCAGTGAGACAGATTTGATCCTATGCGAGGCAGAGATGGGCCACCTCCACATGTCTGAGGCAGATTACGCTGAGTTACGGGAGTGTGTAGAGATGCTGCAGTAGGAGGTGATGGCAGCGCGGGAGCGACTGTTACAGCAGGGGAGCACCATTACTATCGGCACGAGCTTTCCACTATCAGGATCTCGCACACCCATACTCGGGGAGGATCCTCTACTAGCTCCGAGTACGACGACTGGTGGAGACACTACCACAGGAGAGGCAAGCGTGCCTTCAGTTTCCGCCGTTCTTGTTCCTATCGACTCCGTGATCACTCCTCTTTCTACTCCTGCTGCCATCACGCATCTTCATCCACCTACTTCAGCTGCTCCATTGTCATCTCTGTCTATGTGTGGTGGTTCGTTTTGTTGTTCCAGTCGTCCTCCTCTTGTGGTGGTACACCCCTGTGCTTCACGATACTCTATCCCGCCTCGGAGGCCAGCTTTGCCACTTCATCCACGCTTGCATGCTGCTTGCCCATTTCCTTTCCTCCGGCATACACAGATGCATCGCGAAAGAGCAGAGAGGAGAGAGACAGTGAATTGTGACCCTTGGCAGTCACACGAGGATTGGTACACTCTAGGTGATGTAGGGGCAACTTGATGAGCCATAGCCAGAGACACCATTTCGTCTTTGAGGGTGGAACCAAACTCGTACGTGATAGGGGGAGATGTCTTTGCGTGATGGAGAGACCACGGGATTATCGCCCAGGATCTGTTCAACTATGGTATCAGAATCTCCATCAAAGACATGGACTTCAGGTTCATCTGCCCATGGGGAGTGTTGTCTGGACCTCGACTTGATGCAAGGTCATGGGAGATGCATGGCAACGGGTCCATGCTCTTCAATGAGCATACTACAGCAGCCGGTGTGTAGCTCATGCTACGTGCCTGCACAACTGCATTTGGATGATAGTACTCTATTGGTCCAGACCCGGATACTTGGTGGGTTGTACCAGTGTCACGAGGAGACCATGTCATTGTGTGTCTTGGTGTGTGGCCATACTGCGTGTGGCATGTGGATGCGAGTTGGATAGCTCATGGTGGTCGAGACCCGGACACGTGGTGAGTTGCACCCGTGTTACGAGGAGATCCCCCTATGATCATGTGTGTTAGTTGATGATGCTATTCTGGCCGGCAAGCGAACACATGTTGGATTACTCGTAGCGGTCGAGACCCGAAGACCCTCTCGTCTTTCATTTTTCTCCAGAGGGACATCGGGCCTAGCCTTTGTGCTTGGATGGACAGCAGATGTGAAAGTGTCTATGTGTGGTTGACTGGTGTTGACTGTGGCTTTACATACACTGTTGTTTTGTGCCTTGGCTCACTTGTTTTGGCGTTGACGGCCACGTCAGCTAGGGGGAGTGTTGGTTTGTGTGGCTTTCACCCATCACGACCAAAGCCGCCTCTCGTCCCATGTACCCCACATTGGTGGTATAGGGTAGAGGAGAGCATGAAGACATGAACGACCTTTGGAGTGTCCCGAGACTTCTCCAGTACCTACCACAGCGCCGGCGAGACGCGATCGATGCGTTTTGGCAGCCCTGTTGGCTTGTCGGGAGCTAGGAGAGTTTTCTTGGTGGATTGAGACCCACACACCCGGTGGACTCTATCAGTGTGATGAGGAGACCCGATGGCTGTAGTAGTGCTTCCGATGTTCGGAAAGCCGTTTGTGATGTCTAGACGTTGATTCCGAGTGTTTCTATCACTACTTGTGTCTTCTCAATGATCGAGACTCAGACACTCGGAGAGCTATTTCGGTGCCTTGAGGAGACCACCTTTCTTGGTTTCATGGTATATGTAGTGTGTTCTCCCTGCTGACTTGGGGTCCGGTGTGGCTAGCTGCAACAGTCATAGCTGACTCAGACACTCGGAGAGCTATTTCGGTGCCACACACAGACACTTTCACATCTGCTGTCCATCCAAGCACAAAGGCTAGGCCCGATGTCCCTCTGGAGAAAAATGAAAGACAAGAGGATCTTCGGGTCTCGACCGCTACGAGTAATCCAACATGTGTTCGCTTGGGCTCAGCGCGGGTGATGGGGCCCGGTGTGGCTAGCTATCGGCGCCCCTACATAAACCTGCCAGGAACTCCTAGCTAGAAATCTTGACTAGAGTGGTGTGTTGAGGCTACAGCATCACTAGAGTAGGTATGGCCCCACGCTCGTTGATTTGCACTGCTGCCCCCTTCCACTACTCTGAGTCTGTGAGTGAGAAACTGTGAGCTGAGGAGTTAGAGCCAGAAATGCACTGGAAACTGAAATGAGCTGATTAGCAACTGAGAATGAACAGCAATGGGAGATCCCTCTAATTTCTAGCTCCCCCCAAATCTCTAGAGTTTGTTACTCAGCTTTCTAGCCAATCAAAAAAATGACCTATTTTCTTGCTGGCAGGGTTTTCGTTGTGTAACATGCCAGATGGCTGGTAGCCCAAAATCCAGGAGTTGTGTGTTTTGCCTAAAAGCTGGACCGTGCCATAATACTGACGTTGCAAATGCAGTCGTGCGGTCAGAATCATCTAGAAAAATAGGAGAGAGGAGTTATGGCTACCTAGGCCCAGGCAGTGTCTACACTAGTCCCCGATAACAACAGCACCAGATCAACGTGAAACTTGGACCCTAAGCAGAACATAACAATACAGGCAATGACTCGCGCCTCGTCCATCAGGAAGGCACGTATACCACCCGTGTCTTGGCTGGCCACAGTTGTGGCAGACCGAGCCACCACCACTAGACCCGGTCGCCTGCTGCTCTGGCCCTCGCCCTTCTTGCCCTTGCGCTTCTTCTACCCTGGTGAAAAGGAGCTAGTGGATGTAGCTATTGTGGGAGAGGCGACAGCCGGTGATGGCAGGGGAGGGAAGCGCCTCCGTGCGCTGTATACACGACTCGAGACGAGCCTCCTCGATCCTGAGAAATTTCTCGTATGTCCAAGGCATGAGGTTGCCCTGGGCCGCCATCGTGGTGAGGACATCCTGGGTATAATGGACGAAGACGTCGGTGAACGTGTCGGTGGCACCGCGCTTGATGGTCAAGAGTGCGGCTAGAGGGTGTGGAGCGGAGTCGCCCAGGAGACGGAGGATGTCCTCCGCCCGCTGCCAATAGGAGGTGACGGTCTCAGTTTCCCCCATGTGCAAGGAGTTGAAATCCCATAGTAGACGGCTGGTCTCAGCCTCACTAGACAGGCGATGGAGACGAGTGAGGACGTGCCACGCGGTTGCAGGGTCTAGAGTCCCGCAAGTAGTGAAGTCTCTGAGGAAAGCCTCAATGGTGACGCGTTACGCCAGAGGGACGACCGAGACGAGAGCACGTACAACGTGACCATCATCCTGTAGCTGGTCGACCTGGGAGGGGTCGTACGAGAGAGTATAGTACGGCCACAGGCCCTCGCCTTGTGCCCAGATGCGGAAGCTGAGCTCCCAGCTCCAGAACTGCTCACCAACCTGGAGAGGCGGGTGCAGGGTCTCAAAGTCTTCTCGCCTACGGCCGGCACCCAGAGTGGGGCCAAGGAATGAAGTCACCGTTTGTTACTGGCGTTGGGTCTGCTACTGTGCTAGGTAATACGTGGCCGCATAAACAACAATGCTGGCATGCCCAAGAGGAAGGAAGAGTGGCGGGCCATTGGTGCGGCTCTGTGGTGTCAGCGGCTGCAGTGCTACAAGCTGTTGTGTCAGTGCGGCAAGTTGGTGGTGAATGGTAGCGATGAAGCATGTGGGTTGCTGCTGCTCCTATTGTTGTAGCTACAACTACTACTGCTACTTCTGCTGATGCTGATGCTACTATTGTTGTTGCTAATATTGTTGTTCTAGTTATTGCGAGTATTGTAACTAGTGTTGGTGATGCTACTTTTGATGTTGCTCCTGCTAGAACGGCAGCTACTATTGCTGTTACTACTACTATTATTGCGGTAGCTGCTGTTGCAACACTTGCTACTGTTGTAACTGTTGCAACTGTTACAATAAAGGAGGACTAGGGGTTCCTCCAACAGAGGAGGTCCCTCATTGGGGCTATTATCCATGACCCCCCCTTCTTTGTTCTTGTCTTTGTCATTCTCCCTTTGTTTTCCCTCCTTTTTATTTTTTTTCTTATTGTTGATGTCAGTAGTGGCGTCATCAATGAGGCTCATACACTGTTGCAGGCATCAACAGTAGTCCATTGTGGCTAACAATAGCAGCAAGGTATTGTTGACCTTGTGGTCACCCTACTACTATTGCAGTTACTATTACTACAGCTGTTGCGGCCGCTGTTGCTACAGTGCCTACAGCCTCGAGTGATACTGCTAGTGCGGCTGTTACTACTGCTACAGCTACTATGGCTGCTACGGCTGCTACGACTGTTGCAGCTATTGTGGCTGCCATGGCTACTATGGCTGCTATGGCTGCTTGGCTACTGTAGCTGCTGCGGCTGCGCGGCTGCATGGCTGCGTGGTAGTTGCATGGCTGCGTGACAGCGTGGATATATGGCCGCGTGGCCGCGTGGTTGCTAGGTTGCATGACTCCGTGGCCGCATGGTTGCGCAGCCACGTGGCTACATGGCTACGTGGCTGCGTGGCTGCGTGGTTGCATGGCTGTATAGGTTTTTGCGTAGTTGCTACGGCAGGTGTGTTGAAGATTTGCCCCTCTGCATGCCCAAGTGCGGCGCCGTGAGGCGCCGACGAGCTGCCGGAGAGAGGAAATTCCTCTTCGACGGATCTGGCGACTTGAGGATTGCTCGGATCCTAAAATTCAGGATTGCCCCTGAAAGTTGACGAGTTGCTGAATCCGGTGGAAGTTGTTTCACCGGAATCGGACTAGTATCGAAAGGAGATATGGGCTTCCAAAGTTGGGGTGTGCGCGGCGGTTCTGGGAGCCGGCCGCGGTTCGACTTCCGGTGAATAATCGACCGGAACGAGTAACAAAATGCCATCTGGGGATTTTGCTCCGGAAGGCCTGCCGAGGCGTCCGGTGGATGATCCGCCGGATTTCAGGAGTGCAGTTTGTTACTGAGGGACAGCCAAAATCCTGGCTCGGAGTCCGAAACTCAGTAGTACAGTTTGTTACTCGGGGACTTAGTCAAAATTCCGACTGGAGGTCCGCGAACAGGTTTCGACCCACATCAATCCCCATCACCAAACTCGATGATTAACTCATCAAAACAGGCCCCAAAGGTGCGAGGGGCGCCGCCACTACGCGTAGGGACATCTGCGCCTCCGGAATGGCGTTTTTATGGGTCCTTGATGTGTGAGGGCGCCTCAGCGGGCGACGTGATGCGCGCCGCCGACTGAGCGGCTGATTTGGGGTGCTGCGCTTCGGATGACGTAGCGGGAGCTACGGTGATCCGAATCGCGCACGGTTTGGTGCGTTGGAGAGCTCATGACTAGCCCTACAAATTTTCAGATCATGTCCATGTTCAAAACTAATGCAAAATCGCGTTCTTCCCTTCGCAAAAGTGATTGTCTCGCAAATGCCTTCAACTCCCAGAAACATAGTGTGAGGCGACCGGAAAGCTCACGCTTAGACTCAGAACCAGCACAAAAGAATCCGTGAACTCCAAGCAGACCCTTCGGGGCACGTTGGAAATGCCTCCACCCGGGATCCGGTTTCTGACAAAGGGTTATGGGCCCACGACCCTGACCGGTCTACACATCATTCACGGCTTCCGCGGCGGACGGGATTGTCGTTGGGGACGACATCGCCGTCAAACTCTGAGGTCCCGGAGTTGAAGACTGCGCAATGGCGCAGAAGGAGACGCAGGCCATCCAGAAGTATGCGGGAGGCCCTGGCTTTGGGCTATGGAGGTGGCACTTCGAGATCCACCTCGCGCATAAGGGTGTGCTGCAGGTCATGTTGGGAACAGAAGTCCTCGACGAAGCGACAGCGACGGAAGCGCAGAAGGAGGCCTTTGCAAAGAAGAACACGGAGGCTCTCATGCTGCTGGTGTCCGGGACGGCTGAGTCGCAGTGGGGCTACTTCCAAGGCTGCAAGCTGGTAGCCGAGGCTTGGCAAAAACTTTGCACCATCCATCAATCCAAGTCGCTGGCGAACAGAGTCTTTGCCATGAAGCGACTCCTGACGGTGAGAATCGAGGAGGGAGATGATGTCATCACCGCCATGCAGCAGATCGAGTAGCTCGCCTCACAGTGCAATGACGTGGGGTGGAAGATCGACACGCAGCTACAGGCGATGGCCCTCCTCATGGCCCTTCCTGACAGTTGGAGCCCTCTCATCACAGTCTTGGGAGGATGGGCAGAGGACAAGCTCACCTATGGCGCGGTCGCAGAGTACATCCGCAACAAGGCGCAGCGACGGAGCTGCGGGGAGTCCTCGTCTTCCTCATTGGCCCTCGTCACCAAAACGCGTGGTGGCGGAGGTGGGGGCAAGGGAGGTGGCGGACATGGCGGCGGCAAGAAGGGCGCCAAGAAGGGTGCGTGCCGCAATTGTGGCAAGGAGGGCCACTGGGCCCGTGAGTGCACCGAGGAGGCAAAGGCCGGCGGCAAGGACGCCAAAGGCAAGAGTGCGCCTCTCAACGGCACTCAGAACCACTACCTCAAGAAGGCTAACCGGCGATGCCTTGACTCCGGAGCCAAGGAGCATACCCAGGTCGAGAAGGTCGGGTTCATCAACTACACCAAGTCCAGCAAGTCCATGGTGGTCGCGAACGACATGGTCGAGCCGGCGGCTAGCCAAGGAGACGTGGACGTGGAGGTGGTGGTTGGTGGGAAGCGGGTGCAGCGCGTGATCAAGAACGTGCAGCACGTACCTGGCTTGGCTGACATCCTAAGTGTCAGCCGCCTGACTGACAAGGGGTACGAGGTGCTCTTCAGGAGAAGAGGGGCAGTCGTGCGGAAGGACGGTGGCAGCGCGACCGTGCTGGAGGCTAAGCGTGAGGGAGGCCTCTACATTGTGGAGACCAAGGTGATCCCCGCGGCGACAGATTCAGCAGATTCGCAGGAACGCACCGTCAACCTGGCCAAAGGAGGGGGAGCTGATCTGGAGCTCTGGCACCGACAACTGGGGCATTCCTCACCCGCAGTCGTGAAGGAGATGGCGAAGCGCGAGCTGGTACGCGGCCTCGTCATCGACGGTGCGGAAGAGGCGACAGATGCAGCAGTGCACAAAAAGTGTGAGCCTTGCATTTTGGGCAAGGCACGGCGCAAACCGTTTAACGAGAATGTGAATCGCACCTCGGACCTGCTAGAGGTCGTGCACAGCGACGTGTGCGGACCATTCAAGACGGCGTCAAAGAGCGGCGCGCGTTACTTCGTCACCTTCATTGATGACTACAGCAGAAAACTCTTCGTGTACTTCATGAAGCGGAAAGGCGAGGTCCTGGACCGGCTGAAGGAGTATGTCGTCGCGGTGGAGAGGCAGACTGGCCGGAAGGTCAGAGCGCTACGCAGCGACAACGGCAGAGAGTATGTGGGCTGTAGCGGGTGGATGAAGCAGCAGGGCATAAAATGGCAACAAACTACGCCGTATTCGCCTCAGTCAAATGGCGTGGCGGAGCGGGCGAACCAGACGCTGCTGAACATGGTACGGACCATGTTGGTGGATGCGGAATTGCCACGGAGCTTCTGGGCAGAGGCTGTGCGTACGGCGAGCTACTCCATCAACCTCACTCCTACAGCAGTGCTGAAGGGGAGGAGCGGCTTGAAGACGCCGCAGGAGGTTTGGAGCGGGCGCAAGCCAAGTGTGCCACACCTGAAAGTGTTCGGGTGCAAGGCACATGCGATGGTGCAGGCTGCGCAGATGCACAACAGCAAGCTGGAGCCGCGGGCAAATTCGTATCTCTTCCTTGGCTATGAGAGCGCGCATAAGGCGTACAGGTTCTACGACATGCGCAAGGGGGAGATACTCCGCAGCCGAGACGTCGAGTTCGACGAGCAGCAGAGTTACATCAGCAGCAACGAAGTGGGCGTGGTGGACTCCCCAAAGACGGGGGAGTGGTTCCAGCTCCTTGACTACGAGAAGGAGCCGGCGGACGCCGAAGTTGAGGATGCGGCATCAGAGCGTGACGGTACACCAGCGGTGGCAGCCGAAGCGGAGGACTCTGATGACGATCAAGCTGATGAGGAGATCCACCGGAAGGATCCGGCGGATGAGGCACCAAGGGTGCCAAGGCGCGCAATCCCGGCAGAGTGTGCAACGGGCGTTGGTGGAAAATCCACTGGACGCGCCGTCCGTCCGGGCGATGTTTCGCCGGAGCGGGAGAGATCCTCGTGGAGCCGTCTGGTCGATGATGAACCAGAGCGTGCTGAGTCGGAGGGATCGCAACAGAACGACGATGCGCCACCAAAACTACCGCGCCGCAGAGGGAGGCAGCGAAAAGCGGGGAAGCGCTTCGACGCAAGCACCGGTCGATGGATTGGCATGACGCGGTGCATGCTGGCTGCATCAACGAAGCCGACTACCGTGCGAGAGGCGCTTGCGCAGCCTGAGAGGGATCAATGGGACACAGCCATCAAATCTGAGCTGGCGTCCATCACGGAAAATGATACGTGGGAGCTGGTTGACAGGCCGAAAGATGCCAAGGTCATCGGCTCAAAGTGGGTCTTCAAGACCAAGTTCACAAAGGAAGGTGTGGTTGACAAGTACAAGGCGCGGCTGGTGGCGAAAGGGTACGCACAGCGTAAAGGGGAGCACTACGATGAGACGTTTGCTCCCGTCGCCAAGTTCACAAGCATCTGGGCGATCCTTGCGGTGGCGGCCGCGAAGGACATGGAGCTCCACCAAATGGACGTAAAGACGGCCTTCCTCAATGGCATCATAGACGAAGAGATCTACATGGAGGTGCCGGAGGGGGAGGAGGCGCCGGAGGGCAAGGTGTGCAAGCTGCGGAAGTCCTTGTACGGGCTAAAACAATCGCCCAGATGCTGGTACCAACAGATGGACAGCTTCATGGCACAACTCGGCTTCAAGCGCTGTGAGGCGGATCACAGCGTGTACGTGCGGCGCGACAAACAGCTCCATCAGATCGTCGCACTCTA
>SZWC01007055.1:68512-102900 GCA_023375785.1 Penium margaritaceum
TCTACTGCGGCAGAGTGGACGTGGCAAAGGCGGCGGTGCAAGAGGCGGGTGTGCTGAGGAGAAAGCGTGCTGGTAACGAACACATGACCGGTCGCAGCCGACGGGGAGGAGACGGGAGGGGAGGAAGAGAGGCGGGGAACGTGCCACAAGTTGCCACGGGCGGTGGCGTGCAGTACGACAAGACCCGACGGACACAACGACACAGTGCCGACACCACGTCAGTGCACAACGTCCATGCTCATGCGGTCAAGGGTAGTCACGGACAGGAGGCTGAGCTCGAGACCAGGGACGAAGAGAACATCGGTCAGAAAGACGTCACCGGCCGGACCACGGAAACGAACGACGCCTACCCCACGGACAGGCAACACCTGTCCGGAGCCCGTCCGGACACCGGAGACATCGCCGACGAGACCGAGCATACTAAAGGCCTCGCGAGAGGCCGTCATGTGATGCGTGGCCCCGGAGTCGATGATCCAGGTCTCAGTAGGGTCCTGGACAGGGGTCGTCGGATCAGTCACGGTCACATGGCAGCAAGCGAGGGGCGCGGACACGGTGGAAGGAGGCGCGAAACGAGACTGCCAGTCGTCAAGCCATGCAATGTCGTCAAGGAGTGGGGTGGATGAGATCACGGGAGACGACGAGACAGACGAGGAAACGGGACACGACCGCAGCTCAGTCTCAGTCATGCAGGGATGGGCCGGAGGGCAGGAGGTGACGCAACTCGCACTTCCCTGGGGAGGAGGGCGAGGGAGGCCAAGCTGGAGCGTGATGAAATGCTCCAGCTGACGCTCTCTGGATGACGGCCTAGGAGTGTAGACGGAATGCGGAGTGACGGCGCCGGAGCCCGGGTAGTAGGGGGACTGAGCCGGCGAAGGAAGCAGAGGTGCCGAAGGCTGAGGGTAGTACTTCTGCGGCGCGGGTGTCTGTAGGACAGGCGGAGCTGTCGGAGTGGCAGAGGTGCTAGACGAGGTCGGAGTGGTAGGACCAGCAGCAGCGACGGCGGCAGAGGCGAGGCGGCGCTCCCGCTGGCGTCGCATGGTGGCGATGACGCGGGCCTCGTCTGTCGGGAGAGGGCACGTGTCCCACCCGTGCCTAGGCTGGCCACAGTTGTGGTAGACCGAGCCACTACCGCTGGAACCGGTCGATGACTGCTGCTGCTGCTGTTGCGATGGACCCTTGCCCTTCTTGTTCTGGCTTTTCTTCTTCTTCCCTGAGGGCGATGGGGTAGCTGCGACGGGGGAGGCAACGGCCACGAAGGCAACGGCAGGGGCGGCGACGGCAGGGGATGCAAGGGCCTCCGCGCGATGGAGCTGGGACTCCTGGCGAGCTTCCTCAATGCGAAGGAAGCGCTCATATGCCCAGGGCATGAGAGTGCCCTGGGCCTCCATGGTGGTGAGTACGTCCTGAGGGTAGTGGACGAAGACGTCCGCGTATGCGCTGGTGGCGCCGCGCTTGATGGTGAGGAGCGCGGACAGAGGGGGCGGAGCTGATTTGCCGAGTCGACGGAGGATGTCCTCCGCCCGCTGCCAGTAGGCAGTGACCGTCTCGGCCTCCCCCATGTGCAGGGAGTTGAACTCCCGGAGCAGACGGCTGATCTCAGCGTCGCTAGACAGGCGATGGGGTCTGGTGAGGACGTGCCATGCGGCTGCCGGGTCTGGGATGTCGCCAGCGGTGAAGTCGCCGAGGAAGGGCTCTAGGGAAAGGCGGGAAGCTGGAGGGGCGACTGCTACAAGGGCGCGGACGGCGCGACCAGCGTCATATAGCTGATCGGCCTGGGTGGATTCGTAAGGGAGGCTGTAGTAGGCCCACAGACCCTCACCCTGCGCCCAGATCCGGAAGCTGAGCTCCCAGCTCCGGAACTGCTCGCCAGCCTGAAGCAGCGGCGGCGGTGTCTCAAAGTCCTTCTGCCTACGGCCGGCACCCAGAGTGGGGCCAAGGACGGAGGTCACTGTCTGCCGTTGGCGCTGAGTCTGCTGCTGTGCTAAGTAGTACGTGGCGGCGGACACAGCGGGCTAGCGTGCCCTGGAGGGATGAACGACGACAGGGTGCTGGTGGCGGTTTGGGAGGCGACTGGCTGTAGCGCCGCAAGCTGTTGTGTCAAGGCGGCGAGTTGTTGCTGAAGATCAACAAGTGGGTCAGGGGTGCCGCCAACGTTACCAGTGGGCTGCTGCTGTTGCTACTGCTGCTGTAGGGGCAGCGGCAGCTGCTGCTATAGTGGCGGTGGCTGCTACTGTATGGGCGGCGGCTGCTGCTGCTGCAGCGGCGGCTGCTGCTGCTGCAGCGACGGCTGCTGCTGCTGTAGCGGCGGCGGCTACTGCTGTAGAGGCGGCGGCGGCTGCTGCTGCAATGGCAGCAGCTGGTGCTACTAAGGCGGCGGTGACTGCTGGTGCTACTGATTCGGCTGCTGCTGGTGCGGCGGCGGCAGCTGTTGTTGCCGTGGCGGCGGCGGTTGCTCCTGCTGCGGCGGCGGCGGCAGCTGCTGCTCCTGCGGCGGCGGCGGCTGCTCCTGCGGTGGTGGCGATTGCTGCTGCTACAGCGGCGGCGGGTGCTGCTGCTGCTGCTGCAGCAATCGTTGCAAGAAAGGAGGGGTAGGGGTCTCCCCATCAGAGGAGGACCCCTCGTCACCGGGACTACCAGCCATGACTTAGTGTCCCTTGTTTTTTTTTTGTCTTTGTGTTGCTGATGTCAGCAGGAGGTTAGGGGAGTGGGGAGTCTACCCTCACCTTTGGCCTTCCCCCTTTCCCCTTTTCCCCCTCTTCTCCAATTTTTTTTTGTGTTGATGATTTCAGCAGTGACGTCAGTAGTGACGTCAGCAGAAGGGTGCTGACGTCAGCAGCGGTGAATGTTGGGGCCGCCGCTGCTGTTGTTGGTGCTGATGCTGCTGCAGCCGCTGCAGCTGCTGCTGCTGCTGCTGCTGCTGCTGCTACTGCTACTGATGCTGCTGCTGCTATACCTGCTGCTGCTGTTGCTGCTGCTGCTGCTGCTGCAGCTATTTGCTGCTATTGTTGCTACTGCTGCTGCTACTGTTATTGCAGCTACTCCTGCTGTTGCTGTTGCTGTTGGTGCTGCAGTTGCAGCTGTAGCTGCTGGTGTAGCGAGCTGCAGCAGCTGCTGTGGCTGCTGCAGCTCGCTGCTGCTGCTGAGCGCTGCTGCTGCTAAGCGCTGCTGCAGCTGCTACGTGCTGCAGCAGCTGCTCGCTGCAGCTGCAGGCTGCTGCAGCGAGCTGCGAGGGTGGGGGATTTTTTTGTTGCCTTTTCTTTGTTTTTTTTTCCATGTCACAGCGGGCAGCAGCCCGCTGTCTGCTGTGAGCAGCGGGCTGCTGCTCGCCTGGCAGTAGCGAGCTGCTGCTTGCTGACAGCAGCGGGTTGCTGCTCGCTACGACCAGCAGGCAGCAGCAGCCGCGGCTGGCAACTGCCTGCTGCTGCTCGCTGCTGCTGCTGTTGTAGCTGGTGTCTGCTGCAGCTCGCTGCAGCAACTGCTGCAGCCCGCTGCTGCTGCATGCTGCGGCTGCTGCCTGCTGTCGCTGCGGGCTGCTGCTGCGGGTTGCTACTGCGGGCTGCTGCTGCTGCTGCACGCTACTGCTACTGCTGTGCTCTGCTGCTGCTGCTGCTGCGAGCTACTGCTGCTGCGGGCTGCTGCTGCTGCTACTGCGAGCTGCTGCTGCTGCGGGCTGCTACGAGCTGCTGCTTCTGCCTACTGCTGCTGGTGGTGCCAGTCACTGCACCTGGGTGACGTTGCCGCTTGCGTCGTCGCCCACAGACGTCGGACGCCGCCTGCCGCACACCTCCTCGTGTCACGCGTGGGGGTCGATGCTGCCGAAAAAATTTCGGCAGCATTTCCCCTGGCCCAGTGGCCGTGGGAAAAAATGTGACGCCGCCACCAGGAGGGTCAATGCTGTCGAAAAAAATCCGGCAGCATTTCCCCTGCACTGGCGCGTATGGGGGTCCGCCGGCGTTGTCTGGCACCTGTTCGCCAGTCTTCTGCTGTTGCCGCTACGCTCTGGCTCTAATACCAAAATGGAAAATCTATGCAGCAATTTGGGGCAGCAGCGTTGTTCATGCAGCGTGCAGGCTTCCACGCTCGTTGCTCAAGTCAGCTGCCCCCTCAATATGCTACTCTAGAGTCTAAGTCTGGAAGCTCTGGGTTTGTTACTCAGAAACGCGCGCGCCAGAGTTAGCGCCAGAAAGCAGCTGAAAACTGATAGTAACTGATTAGGAATGAAGAATGAACAACAATGGGAGACCCCTCCAAGTTCTAGGCCCCCCCCACTAGTGTAGAAGTTGTTACTCAACTAACCAGCCAATCAGAAAATAGCTGTGGACCTATTTTCTGGCAGGCAGGGTTTTCTCGGTGAGCCCTGCCAGACGCCCGACAACCCAAAACCCGGGCGTCGTCCGTTTTGCCTGAAAACTGGACCATACCATAATACCGACGCTGCGAACGCAGTCGTGCGGTCAAAATCATCTAGAAAAATAGTAGCAAAGAGTTATGGCTGCCCGAACCCATGCAGTGCCTACGGTGGTCTGTGACGCCGAACAGGACCATGCAGCACGCAACGCAGACCCTAGGCAGAGCATGACGACGCAGACGCGACGGGACGCGCTGGACGCATGCAGACAGTACTTTGCGATGGCGGTGACCGCCGGCGGCACGACTGCCGAGGAGGCCTGCCGATGGAGCTGAGCACGTCGCCGGAGAGAGGAGGCTCCAGCGAACTGCGAGTAGACCTCCGTGTGTGTCGGCTCCACCGGATGACGCTCCGTCAGCGTTGAGTCTCGCCGTCACTCATCTGCACGCCGATGTACACAAGCCGGGAGGACACAACAGAGTACAATGAGGGATGCACAAAAACCAACAACTGGCCAACATTGGCATCATCTTACCATTCAAGAAATTTGAGGATCACTTTGCCACGCGGTTGCCCACATGGCAACAGGCCAGCCATGTGGTGGCAGTATCCATCCTCGTGTCGTGTCATCAAGGAAGCCTCATGTCATGGCAATATGTGAACATTTGTAGTAACACCATGAGGAATGCATGCGCTAGATCAGGGTTTGAGGCCGATTTCTGGGGATGTTATGTACCCAAGGTGTATGGTCATGTTTTGCTCGAGGATGGAGGCATGAAGGATGTAGGAGGCAGTTCCACTTCTTAATTCATGCATGTCTACTTGAATGATAAGTCGTTGATAGCAACATATTGTCAAGCAAAGTGATACATTGCTTTTGTGAATATGAAGGACAGTTGCTCCACTCTCTCTCCTTACATACTGGTTATGTAGGAATATGTCCTTCTTCCTTGCCCTTGTGTTCTGATTCATAGCTCCCGCTTTCTTTGAGTGGTAGAATGTTCACCTGGTATTCGTGTGCACCCAATTGCTTCCAGGTCCAAGTGGTACAGGAATCAACTATTCAAAGCTGTGCACAAAGTAGTCATGCATAATCCTGTAATGGGACAGAACCCCATGGTTCTGATGACAATGAGAAGTTTCTGTTCAGGGGGAAGAAGGGGAGGGGGCAGTATAGGAAGGTTCTTTTGGCCTGAGCAGAACACAAAACACTGGCTTGATAAGCTGTACAGAAAGCAACGAAGCGGGCACAGCAACAGCAGTTAATGATCATGCAAATGACACTAGATGCAGAAGACATGTCAACCCAGTACAAAAATGTCACTACAGCAACCAGGGCTTTGTGAAGCATGGCCGAACCAGCTTCTGCTACCTGCTCAGAATCTGGCAGTCACAGCTTCAACAACAGCATCAGCAGTGATGCCATATTCCTTGTAGAGGATGTTTGCAGGGGCTGACGCGCCAAAGATGTCCACACCAATCGCCTTGCCCTCCAAACCGACATACTTCTCCCATCCCAGAGTTGAGCCAGCCTCAATGCTCACGCGGTTCTTCACCGATTTGGGGAGAACCTTTTCCTTGTATTCTGCAGGCTGCTCCTCAAACAGCTCCCAGCATACCATGGAGACGACACGGATTGACTTGCCATCAGCCCTGAGCTTGGCCGCAGCAGCCTCAGCAATCTCCAGCTCTGACCCAGTGCTCAGAATGATAGCATCTGGCTTATCAGTGGAGTTGTCACTGCAGAGCAACCGAGCAGCAGAGTATGTCAGATAACAGGTCAGATAGTAGAGACATCAATTCAGAGAGCTGTTCCCAAAAACTGACCTGAGAATGTAACCACCCAGAGCAACATTCTCAATGGATGTGCCATCAAGGTTGGGCAGCTTTTGGCGGGAAAGGGCCAGGACAGTAGGCCGTTTACGGTTCTCCACAGCGATCTTGTACGCTCCAGCAGTCTCATTGCCATCGGCAGGGCGCATCATGAGAAGGTTGGGCATAGCACGGAAAGATGCCAGATGCTCAATCGGCTGCAAGTTTCAGCAAATGTAAAAACCAGTCATGGGCCTGAAAATTCCTGAGTTCGGGGGAAGGGTGCACGCACTGTGCCCTGAGTTGGGAGACATGATTTACCTGGTGAGTGGGACCATCCTCTCCCAGCCCAATGGAGTCATGGGTCATGACCTGAATGACACCAGTCTCGCTCAGTGCAGAGATGCGGATGGCATTGCGCATGTAGTCACTGAAGATGAAGAATGTTGCCACATAGGGGATGAGGCCAGTCAAGTGCTGAGCAATGCCATTGGCAATGGCACCCATGGCATGCTCACGCACACCAAAGCGGATGTTGCGGCCCTCCGGGGTAGCCTTCTGGAAGTTGTCGTACTTCTTGAGGAGGGTCATGTTCGAGGAGGCCAGGTCAGCGGAACCACCAACCAAGCCAGGCAGCACATCGGCAAGTGCGTTGAGGCAGATTCCAGACAGGTTGCGGGTTGCATCACCAGGTGTGTCAGGAGTGTACCTCTGCAGGCACAACGTGATGCAGACACTTCTGTTCAGTCTCTGGTGGTCGTTCAGGCCATCTTGATTTGGCCGGTGATGTACAGGATAGTACCTGTCCAAAAAGCTTCCAGGGAAATCTCTTGGCTGTGACCAACACTTACAGGCAGAGCCTTCTCCCATCCCTCTGGCAGCTTCAGGCTGATCAGCTGCTTGAATTCAGCTGCCTCTGCAGGGTACTTCTGCTCATACTCCGCAAGCTTTGCATTCCACTCCTCCTCCAGCTTCTTGCCCTCCTCAATCTTCCTGTATGTGTGCCTGTAAGCACAGGAGGAAGGAGAATGTTTGGCTGCCTGAAAACTACATCAATTACATTTGGATCTCCTTAAGTTAGCTCTCTCTTAAGTTCAACAAGATCCTTGCAAAACTTGTTCTGCAGGAAATGTGGTGACATGTGAGGGAGTTTGCCACCTGGACATGTCTTGGGTGCAGGAGATAGGAACGAACATTGTTCAAAGACTCACTCGTAGACTTCCGCTGGGATCTCGAAGGGGGCGTAGGGCCACTTGAGGTTCTCACGAGTGGCCTGCACCTCCTTGGCTCCCAGAGCGGCACCATGGACAGCGTAGGAGTTGGCCTTGTTGGGAGAGCCAAACCCAATGGTGGTGGTGATCTGCACTTGCATTCAAAGAGTGCAAAGATGTTCAGAAACAAGAGTTGGGAAGTCATCTCCAATACCAGAAATTGGGCTGAAATGGGAATGCAAGTGAGCACGTGGGACAGACCTTGATCATGGTGGGCTTGTCCGTAACAGCCTTAGCCTCTTCAATGGCCTTCCTCAGAGCGTCCAGGTCAGTGTTGCCGTCCTTCACCCAGATAGTGTGCCAGCCAAGGGCGTCGAAGCGGGCAGAGACATCCTCCGTGAAGGCAATGTCCGTGTTGCCGTCAATGGAGATATGGTTGTCATCATAGAGCGCAATGAGCTTGCCAAGACCCCAGTGGCCAGCCAGAGACGCAGCCTCTGTAGAGATGCCCTCCATGTTGCAGCCATCACCCAGGATCACATACCTGTTGCCAACAGTGATGGAGGAGTGAGGGCCTGTTTCCAACAATGTCTCGGAGCATTTCAAGATGTTCCTGGGCAATGCTTACGTGTACTGATCAATGAGCTTGACGTCAGGCTTGTTGAAACGAGCGGCGAGGTGAGCTTCCGCCAGTGCCAGGCCAACGGCGTTGGCAATACCCTGGCCGAGAGGACCTGTAATAGAGAAGCACTATTCCGCACTTGAGAAGTTGTTACTGGCAGTGCTTTCACTTCGTGACCCCCGCAGCGATTGCCTTTCCTCTATTGCTTCCATTCTTTCACATTTCGTTTTCTACAATCTGTGCATCCATTGCGCTGCTCTGAAGGGTTTTTGCCTTGCTCACCAGTCGTGACTTCGATGCCGGGAGTGACGAAGTTCTCCGGGTGGCCGGGGGTCCTGCTGCCCCACTGCCTGAAGTTCTTGATCTCTTCGATCTGCATAGACATGCATGACTCTTCACTGCATGTACTTCTGAACGGAAGACTGTCTGAAACAATGGAGCAAGGAAACGGAACAGGTTGAGCAGCTTCCGCTACTGCTCAGAAGCTTACCGGAACGCTGTCGTAGCCGAAGAGGTGCAGAAGAGCATACTGAAGCATGCACCCGTGGCCAGCTGAAAGAACGAAGCGATCGCGGTTGACGAAGTAAGGGTTCTTGGGGTTGAACTTCATGAACTCGTCGAAGAGCACGAATGCCATAGGGGCACAGCCCATGGGCAGGCCCGGGTGGCCAGAGTTCGCCTTCTCCACGGCATCGATGGCCAGGAAGCGAATGCTGTTGATAGCCTGCTTGGACAAGCAAGGAAGAAGGCAGCGCCGGACAATACAGTTCAAACGCGTGGATGGCGGGCTTGTGGTCGCCGTTCCCTTCACGTCAGGCTTTGCTAGCAGCAATGCAGGTACGTGAAGTAAAGATACCGATGGCGAAAGCAGTCGGTCACTGTTACAGGTCATTAGGATGGGAATGTGCACCCAGACTGCTGCGTTACCTTCTCCTCCAGGGTTAGAGCAGTCTCAACCGCAGTCTCAACAGCGGCGGTTGCCCTGATCCCAGTCGACTTGGCCTTGACGGCAGCACTGCGGGTACCAGCGCGTGCGCGTGCAGGAGCCCTGCGAAGTCCATTGTACAGACCCAAGGGCGCCTTCACGGAGGGCACGGACGGAGACTTCTTCTCAAACTTCTGAGCGACAGGTGCGCTGGTCACCGAAATCTGGGCGACATTGGCAAGAGCCTCCATTGTGCCGTCTGCGCGTGTAAGCGAAGTGACTGGGTCGGCACGAGATGTGGAATTTACTTTGTGCGAGGCCCAAGGGATACCAAGCTCTTGATCACCAAGAGTAGGGAAAACGAGGACGTGAGTGCCTATATCCAACCGTGGTTCGCGGTGCGCCTGTCAAAAAGGCTGACATGATGGGTGACATCATGGTACGTCACGGTTCAATGTATGTCCATGCCCCAAGCTGAAACGATGTCAGCCAGAAGGATTCTCAACCGGGACCCATGCCCATCATGAACACACCATCGCTGGCATGGGCAGAAGAGCACACAGCATGTGGTTCCAGAAACGCGATGGAAGTCACAACAGCTCAATCCATCCACGTAGGACTGGTGCTTTGCGCCAATGACCGGTGGCTCCATCTGTCCGCACATGCGAACTGTGTGGCAGCGCCATGTGGCCACAGCATTTCCTGGCCTCTCGTCGAATTTCTCTGAACATTCATCGCAAACCACAGGAAAAGCAACCTCGTGAGTCGCCCAATCGATCCATTTTCGCTGAGATTTCTCCAAGATCTAAGCGAAACACAATTCAGAAAAGGAGCAGCGGTTACAGTCCAATACTCTTACGCAGCCTGAGAAGATCCGCACGATCCAAACCGTCTACTACCAAAGTCTGAGGTGGCCGATTGACAGAGCTTTTGTGGTCCGACTGCTCTTGGGAGCAACGACGAAAAGCTTGCGGCTTTCTATCCACGTCAGCTGAAGGTGGAGAGAATATTCAGCACTCATGGTGACACCGGCAACGCAGGCCATTGAATTCTGATATTTTCCTTCTTTCGGCGCACGAAGATAAGCAATAAGCGTACACGGCAGGCATGAACTCCCTTGGGTGCGAGATTTCTTCTTTCATCCAGTGGCCGCAATCGGCTGCAGCTGAAACGCTACCTTACAAGCCTGAAGAACAAACCTGATCCTTGCCTTCTGGTGAAGGAAGAGAACGTTGATGCTTCGACTTTCAAATAAACACTTGAACAAATTCACCGACCCCAATTCATTTCAAAACGCTTTCATTCAGATTGTTTGGAAGGTACTTTCATTTTCAACCAGTCTAGACTTATGGCAACATCTCTTTCGTTTCTACATGTGTAAACAGGGAAAAATATGCGAATTGGATACCTTTTATCCCAAAAACGGCTCTGTGGATAAAATTTTCTTAAGCCCATAAACAAAAATACCTTGGTACCTTGTGCACGAATGGGCACAACAGGGTCGATTTTTGTTGGTGGAAGGTCGTGTGATAATTCAATGAAGATATTCTGAACTATGTTTCCTAAGTTTTCAGGATCTTAGCAGAGAAAGAAACAGTGCATTCTGGTTTCCTTGTATGGCGCACAGGTTTTGCTCGTTTCCATCGTGAAACACAATTGAGGATACTCGATTGGCACTTGGCTCGCAACCATCACATATTGTGGCATGCACACCAAATTTAACGATGGAATCATCGGAGGAGAGTTCCAATTTCAAGTCCCAACATTTTGAACCTTGTTCTCAAAACGTCTCCAATTGCCAGCTCCAATTCTCCACACTTGGACATGTTGGTATAGTCCATTCTCTCTAAATGGTTCTCTTTTGTGGCGGTCCTTGGAAGCTTCCTATCTCTGGTTTCATTGATGTGGCAACACTTTCCAGTCAGTTGACGCACTTGCACACAAAGCACGTGCAAGAACAGGACATGTTCGGCTACGGGGAACGCGAGTGTGTGTTCACTTTGAGTTGCACGGATGGACGCACACACAGGCCCATGCGACCGCCTAACAACTTTTCCGGTTCACTCTAGCTTTACCGGACGGATGCGTCGTTAAGGGAGACAGGAGGAAGTTAAAAACATCCAAGTTGAGCTATATTCGACCGCGATCGTGTAGACTTCCCTGGCTGGGCGGGAACACGTGTCCATATGCAGTCCAAACCTACGTATGCACGCAACCGTGCGCCCCTGTGACTCCAAGAGAACATACTCTAATCTCATAAGCTTCGAAACCTTTGAGCGCAAACAAGGATGACAACAGACAAGCTCATAACATAGATACATGCAGCGGTGCACGGCGAGTGACACATGCGGCGTGGTCCGCTTCTCTTTGTACTAGCCCAAAACCACGGTTTTGATCGTAGCTGTGGGCGTGTGCATCATAACGGAGCACCGTTTAGACCTAGAGATATATAATCTCAAGCCATGCTATGCTTGGTCACATGCACATGTCTATCATCGAGTGGTGGACACACAATGCGAAAAAAGGAAAATGCAAATCAGGCCCAAAGCCAGCCCGCCGAGAAAATCCTACGAGCTACATAGGAAATGAGTAAGATCCCAGCAAGCATCCGGGACATTGTGGCAGCTCTCGTGCAACTACTTTCTTGCAGACAATCACGTGAGGACTACCCGCCACCAGTTGGCTCCACATCACATATCTACACAAGCATAGAAACTGCCACATGGTCATCTTGAGTTGCAAGAACAGGCAGGGATGACTCGCTTCACAACACAAACCCATGAGCCAATGTCACGCGTGTTGAGACACATATGGAACTGCCACTAGTGCACAATGAGATGTTTGACACTCCATGTGTACACACATACACACACGCACGCATGCACGCACGCACCCACACACGCACGCACGCACACACACACACACACACACACAGACACACACACACACACACTCAAAGTCACCGTCGTGAAAGGGACTAAGCCCGAGAAACAAAAAGTCACCTGAATATTTCACGTGTCGTGGCCTTGGTCAGGAAGTCACCCTGTTGCATGTGCGCTCTGATGAGATCATGGATATCACATATCATTCTACATGATGCTGAACAATGTAGTAGTTCTGTTTTGTGACTACGTTAAGAACCAAAACATAGGCCCTCGTAATTGTCGTCCAAGGAGGCCGAGCGACTACCCGCCTCGGCCATTTTAGCTAAGACGTGTCACGGTGAAATGGACATGGCATGGATATAAAACAATAACATTAAGCCTAACCGTCCCACATGGCATTGCCGCATTGGAACATGGCCATAGCGCCACTGTAAGAGTCGAGGAGTGACGCAGTGTAATTCCATGACGGCACTCCTTTCACTTAGAATCCGGCCAAAGGATGTTTCCCAGGCTATAGTTGAACCATACTCCAGCCTACTATGTTTTTACGAGCTTTGAGTTCCCAAGCCACCAGTCACGAAGCCTCGAATCCCAAGCAGTATAATTCAATGTCATTTCCATTCCCAAAAATGGCTTGTATGTAACATTCAACCCCCCTTTGCTTTGAGGCATCCCGTCTCTTCTTTGCTCGCTGGAAAACCACAAGTGTGAAATCTTATCATGCGTGACACGGTTACGTCACGTTCATACACAGTCAATCGCGGATGTGTGTGGTTTTTGTGATTACGTTCGTTTGTGCATAATACCCAGTGTTCATCGTCTGATCCCTCTCCCATTGCCAAGGTGAGTCACGCGCTAGATTGGTACATTCTGCACAAGTCTTTATGAGTCTTCACCAAAGACACATCACACGTGTGTGTCTGTGGCATCATCAACAATGTCTTACCAGTTTGGAGGAGAGTGCATACCATGATGTCGGGCATATTCGTTCATTCTTTTGTTATGATGTTTGTGCCATTCATAGTCTCCCAAATGGGGCATTTTTACTTATGATCGGGTTCGTCCAACCACACTTTCTTAGAAGAATGGAGTTGTCGTACTCGCCCATTGATCGAGGTCAGGTGGAAAAGGTACAAAGACCTAAATAACTCAAACTTTGGATTGCCAGATTTGGCACTTTGAACATTGGGGCCGACAAGCATGGTCAACCGTGAGATTGTCACAACCCCTTGCGAGGCCGTTGTGTATGCAACACGCCTGTCTTGCAACTGTGCACTACACAGAACACCAAGTAGTTGCGGAGAAGGTACGAGTGATGAGCCCGTATTGCAACTCCACACCATCCACGATGAAGTCACTACTCGACTTCAACTTGAAGCCCCTCAACTGCTAGGAGGCTGCTGTCCAGCTCAACCGCCATTTCAACCTACATAAGGTCCTCCATCCGGGGTCCTACAAGATTCCAAATAAGTAGCCAGTTGGTTGCCCGTCCAAGAACACCGACAAGCTACTGCTAATACACGTGGATGCCCCCACAACCCCATGGTACAAGAAGCAGTGTGCTACAAGGAACAAGGAGGTTGGGAAGCATAAAGCGATTGTGCTCGTGGACGCGTGGCGGCCCCACACGTCTCCCAAAGTTTGTGACTTCATCAAGACACACTACCGCTACATTTGCCTCCTATTCATCTCGGATGGCTGTACCTCTAAAGCACAGCCAGCCGATTATAGCGTCCACTCAAGGCTGTAATGGAGGCACACTACACTAGATGGCACTCCAATGAAGTGTGCATCAGTCTTGAGGCCGGGCGCCATGGTAAGGTGGGACTGGGCATGTCACACACGCAAAACTTAGGATTTTCGCGGGTCTTGCCATATTGGCGTAGACTGCAACACTAAGCTTGTTAAGCATGCATGGATGGCATGCAACTTTGGATGCTGTCCGGATGCTGCCTTCTGCAAAGCTGTAGTTGAAGAGGCAATCGCGGAGGGCAGCACGCTGTTTGCCAGTCAAGTGGAGTTTGTGCCTGAGGACAAGATCTCTCCTACTGTCACTTAAATCGCCCACTGTGGTTGTTGTTTACACATGTAGCATACTTTTGTCCACCGATGTTTTCTCTCAATGTCACATTGTCTTATGTGGACTTAGTCTAGACGTAGTGTAGATGGAGCCCAGTTGAAAGTGAAATATTTCTAGGAACATTGCTGGAAAAAAGTAGCATGGAGTGATACAATGTAGAGAGGAAGTATCTGAAACCATGCATAATTATTTTAGGCACACATGGGCAAACCAGAAATTTAGTCTGAATGAATATGAACGACAATATGGTAGGGTGTATTTTTCCACATTCCGCGTGGTACGTTTCCAGCAAGGTGTTGTGGTGGTGCACCTCCCCCTTAGCAAAGAGTGTCCCTACAACCAATGAACCAAACATCCCTGCGAAAACTAACCAAGTCCACACAACACTTCCCATGTCTTTTGGACACGATCTCTTCCGAGAGGTTGTTGCCAAGGTAGTACATCCCCATAAATTTTTTAGTACATGCAATCCATGATCCGAACATCAGTCCTTATGGTTTACAACCATGTATTCATGACCATGCTTAGGTCTAACAGACCTCTTTCAGTACTTGTGGGTTGGTTGGTTGAACTCAACCAAGCCCATGCAACTCACATGCTAGCTTTATATTAGGGTTGGGAGGCACCAAGGTCCTAAGACATGGTGTTGCACACGCTTATTTTTCCTTTCACATATTGCACTCATCTTTGTAGGAGGCGGCATTGGTCGTTTGGCATGTGCAATTGTCATGAAGTCTGTCATCAGACACGAAAATACTCCAACATTGATTATTTTATTCTCAGCCATCTTCCCCTCGTTACTATGTGAAATGAGTACCGTAGGCTGCCACTCATGTCCCTGTTAAAAGCATGTTTTGATCGGTTTTCTTAGGTAGCAAAGTCACCCGAGACAGCCGATCCCAACAACCTGGATTGCATCCACCAACAAAGTGTTCATCATATGGTATTGACCAAATGGGTGTACCATGATCACAGTCCATGCTGTACAAATTGGAAGGATGCCTTTAGATGGCAATTCCGTGTGATTGTGATTGAGCACTTCCGAATAACAATCGCTGATCCCATAATGACCGGTTCCTAAATCATTTTGCGCTTATGCCATTTCATCCTAGGGTTCTATTCGGAGACACGTCAATGGATTGTGTTTGTCCAGTCGTAACAATTTGCGTTGCTTCAATGTGCTTTATTTTGCACATTACTTCCACCCAATAGAGTGTTTTTCATATGAATTACCCGAGACGTTTGTAGGTGGTATCACCCTCATCAAGGATATACGACAAACAACCACCATTTTGGATACCTCCATTGCAACATTAAACAAAATATTGCACTCGTATTCAGTAATGTACATCAATTGAACCATCTCCAAAATGAAGAGACTTCATTCTCTTCACGTTGATCTTCCGGGTCAAGGAAGCATGGTTCGACTACATCGTAATCATTATGATCTTGGTCAGATATTGTTCCAATAAGTTAGATGTTGGCTTTAGTTTGTATGTTGATGTCGCATAGAAGGTGATATAACATACATTTGGCATGATCAAAATCCACCCGCACGATGTTTGAAGAGTGCGACGTACATGACCGGGGTCACAATGCCCTCTAGCTTGAGACATCTTTGAAACGACGACTTTTTTTTGGTCGGTCAGAGCACCGAGACGGAGGTGCGAAGACAGTGTTAGCATAATGCAACCTGCTTATAGGCTGTGTCTGTGGTCATAAGGTTTGAGCGCAAAATCTAGACCATGGAGTGATCTCAACTATGTTGTGGTTGGTTTGTGGAAAACTAGGAGATCCGCATAGTACCCTTGAACAACAGTAGTGGAAAGGGGGTGTTGTCCATTTCCACCCAAAGCAATGGGTGAAATTATGTAAATGACATCGGTTTGAGCACCATTATCTTATCAATGTCCATGACATGTTCACTCATTGAGTGATGGTAGACTGGATGTACTGCCTTCAGATTTGAGCACTTTTGACATTCTATCGATCTCGTCACACGTCAAAATGTGACGTTTGCAGTCTTCAATCACCATATTGTGGTGTCTCAGATCATGTGAGATCCATGAATGTACCTTTTCTTATCCTTTACAACCCTCCACTGATGATCATCCTTGTCCATTGACCAAGAGTCTCGATACACTCATGTACCTTCTTATTGTCGACATTAGTCGGATACAACGATTTGTATCCATCACTAACCAAGTGATAAGGTGTCGATGGTTTCTCCATCGAGCATCTATTCAAGGGTATCATATTGACACATTCAATCACGGACCAATGTTCTCACCGACCATGACAAATGACGCACAAGAACTCCCCACATGTACTGATGCATCTAGATACATGACATGGATCCACTACATTTCTAAAGCATATCAAACCTTCTGGGAAAAACTATGAAGCTCCTCAAGCACACACTATGTACAAGTACCGTTCCGTCCACTCTCGTATTTCAAGATTAGCATACTGACACAGTAAGTATGTTCCACATGTCATGACTTATCCGTGGAATGAGCCCAACTATCAAACGGTCATGCTTTCTTTTGACAATTATGCATAATGCGATGTGCGACTGTTGCTCTGATCCCCAAAATGACTTATTTGGTTCAATGGTATCACCATTCTTATAAAAAGCATCAACTAACATCATCAGCTTAATCTAATGTCACAACACCATTGTGATCATTCGTCCATTGAACCTTTCCACAACTTGATATTATGATCGACACACCTAAAGTTAGTGGACATGTTTTTGGACGTTTTCTATGCATGTCACGAATTCTATTTTGCATGATAAAGGTATAATGGTATGGATATTGTGAATTAATCAACTGAAAAGACGGTTGCCCTTGGTACTTTGTCAAACATGCTAAACTGTCATCATGCAAGCCGTGCATCTTTTGGAATCTGTACTCAACCGACTGGGCTCCCGTAGCACATTCCATGTATGGGTACGGATGAGTCTGTCCACCTTTAGCATGATCTAAGTTTGAGGAAAAAGTCCTTGTAACACATTTACCCGTTAATTTTTTTCGCATGTTTATTTTAAAAGTATCTTTCCATACCGCTATCGTCAGAGGCAAATTTTTTCACATCAAATGGTCATCACTGTCGGTGACAATAGAGATCATTGTGTTTTGTTACACCGTTTGGGGGATACATCCTATTATCACAACCATATGTGATTGTTTCTAGACATTCTTGTCAGTTGTTTTTAAGAAATTGACAGGTCGACCATCCTTGTGTTTGTCTAGATGCCTTAAAAATGGCAGATGACATGTTTCTGGCACTTCAAATAACGTGCTAAATGCACCTGCCCGTGGAACTACCCCGTGCATAGATCATGTGATTTTATTAGGTGGTATGCTGTAAAATATCTCATTGTAACAATAAGGTACAGTCAACACCTATGTCATCAATGATGTCGGTATCCATGACGTGTGTCGTATCATCAACACTAACACAAGGAGTTTTTTCAAACGAGTTATTTCCACATTGCTTTTGGTTCTCGCATCAACGATGCAATTGACACACATGCCAAAAATGAAACGTGCAATAGCGCAATAAGTGTTCGTGACAATAGTGCATTAGGCACTCGTGTCAATGTCTTAACCGGCGCACTCGTCAACAAAGAATTCAAACTCAAATTAATGGTGCATTTGGCACTCGCGTGAATGCTACGACTACATCTCCAATGTTGAGCATATTCCAAGTGCAACGTGCACTTGTTGGTTTTGTGTGATTGACCCTCTTGCGAAGATTTCCACCATCGTGTTTGTGTTATATACGATCGGCTCTTGCATCATCGTTTTATCAAAATTGAAGTACAAAACCTTCCCCAAAATCCTCGAGGCACCCTCAAGAATACGCATTCGGCATTTTCTCTGGTCGTATCTATGTAGACCATGAGCAGTGCATTTGGCACTAGCATCACAAATACATTGGACATCAGTGACTTTGTACAGCTGGCACCTTTTTAGTGTTGTGTTTGTCACCAAATTTGTTTTTCTAATGTGTACATGTGCTGCTCCAAGTAGTGCAATCGATAATTATGTCGATGATGTGGCTGCCACTCATATCAATGTGCAATTGGCACTCATTTTGTATGGTCCGTGCATTTTGCATCGTTGCGGCAAGTATGCGAGTCATCAGCTGGGTGCACCATATGCATTGCTGTTTATGTTTTTTGGCTAAAACTGACTCGATGTATATCGCGCTTCTAGTTTTGCAACCGGTATGCGCTGCAGTGGCCCGTTTGCATAAAACAATTGTTGAGCACATGTACCACCTGCGTTGGGCCATGTTGTGGCTTTTAATGGTCACCCCGTTCACTGTTTTCAAAGAACACCCATACTCAGAGGTTGCGTCGATTCTTTTCTTCAAGTCTTCCACGACATAAACCCGACAGCTTCCCCTTTTGTGCTTTGGCACAAAAAAGGAAAAGAAAATCAGGAATCTTGAATTTTTGTAGAGCTCAACAATAGCTTTTGGCTTTTTGTGTCAAAACCCATGGCCAACTTGACCACACATACTTGGGTTCAACCACGAAAGTCTTCATCGTTTAAAACCTTTTTCAAAATGGTTTGCGTGAAATTCCCCAACTTGAGGTTCCATGAAGCATAGCTTTGGCACATCGAGTTCCTTCTTATTGCTTGATGCTTGAAATCTTCCACACGTCACCCAGTGGCTTGTTGGGAAAATGGTTGACTTTTCCATTTTCCATGTCCACAAAACAAAATTTCACATGTTGTTTTCCTGGAACTTGTCAGACTATTACAAAGCTTGGACTGATCTCCATGAAAACTGTTATGGCTATCGAAACCGGATTTCGTTCTAGAAACCATCTTGGTTCTACGAGTTAACCTAGTGTGTCCGAATGGAGAGGAAAATGCAAATGTGAAGTCTAGAACCAGTGACTTGCCGACTGGGCATTGGTGGAAAAATGACAGCGCTGCTAGCGCATGTCAGACCTAGTTGGACTTTGTTTCTACAACCAGCCATTGTGTTCCAGGACCATCCCTTGACGTGAGAAGAAGAGAGGCAGGAAGCTTCTTCTCCCTTTCTTGTCTCCCTGCTGGGAGGATAGAGGTGGAACTGAGGAGACTTACCAATCCATCCCCCTTATGGTGCAGCCTGCACCATAACCAAGGGATGGAAGGGCCACTCCCTTCCTCCTCCATTGGCGTAGAAGGATCCATGGAGGGGTTCTTCCATCCTCTCCTCCCTAAATGGTGCTTTCAATGCCCCGTGAGGAGGGGGAGAGGGAGATGCCCTCTCCTTTCCCCCTTGTATGCCATCAGTGTCACAGACGAGGGGGAGGAGGCACGGGGCTCTCCTCCCCCTTGTTGCCATCGGTGCCATGAGTGAGGATGGAGGGAAGAAGAGGCTCACACTCTCCTCTTCCCTTTGGACACCGTCGGTGCCATTAACAATGGGGGTTAGGGAGAAAAGGGGATGGGAAACCCGTCCTCGCCTCCCCCCCTTGGACACTGCTAGCGTCATGAGAGACGGAAAGGAGGAGGCATGGAGCTCTCATCCCCCTGGCACTGTTGATGCCATGAACAAAGGGGGAAGGGAGAAGCTCACCCTCTCCTCTCCCCTTTGGGCATTGTCGGTGTCATGGACAATGTGGGGGGGGGGCGGGGGGAGAGAGAGACCCGTCCTTGCCTACCTCCCTTGGACGCTGTTGGAACCATAGATGAGGGAGAGAGGGAGGAATAAGCCTTTTCTCCCCCTTAGCGCTACCGAAGTTATGAGTGAGGAGGAGGAGGCTGGCCCTGCCCTCTTCCCCTAAAAGGTGGGATGGAGGGATGGGGCCCTATCCCTCCCTTATGTGTAGTCCGTCCTCTCTTGTGAGGGGAGACTGGAGGGAGGTAATTCCCTTAATCTCCTCTTCAATCCCTCTCTGTTCTGAGCTGGAAGGAGCTATCCTGTTGTCATTGGTTGGGCGGCGTTTGGTATCCCAACCATCGGTCCTCAGGATGTGTCCTGTCAAACTCTTCTTTTTGGGGGGGTTGAGCTGCAACATCAAGCTCTCGGCACGCAGCCCCTGCGCTAGGATTCAGGCATGTTTCTCGAGACTTGCTGATTGGGATTCTCTTGACTCCCACCGATCGGACGGGTTCTGTCATTGACTTTGGTTTTCTCTCAATGTAATGCCCTGATCAATGGTTGGTTTTTTCTTTCACACTGGTTGAAAAAACAGGTGGAAATAAGGGTAAGGATTTTTTTTTGCGGAAACCTGGCTCTGATGCCAATCTAGCGGTAGTAGTGCCGGTTTGCAAGTAACTGCACAACCAAAGCATAGGCCCTTCAAATAGTTTTCTAAGGAGGCCTTGTGACTGGCCCCCTCAGCCATTTTGACTGAGACACGGTGAAATGGACAGGGTCATCATAGGGCATGGACGTAAAATAGCAATCATAAGCCTAATCATTCCATGTGGCATTGCTACACTGGAACAAAACCCTAACACCAATCTAAGTGTGGAGGAGGAGTAATGCGATGAATTTTCCAGTACAACACTCCTTTCACCTTGAATCTAGCCAAAGTATATTTTCCAGGCTAGAGTCAAACTATAATCAATCCCATTGTACCTTTATAGGCTTCAAATAACCGAGATACCAGTCTCAAAGCCTCGAAATCCGAGAAGTAAAATCATACGCCAGTTTCAATCCCAAAAATGACTTGTATGCTAGAAATATATTCGACAGTCCATATGTGCACACATGCACATGTACACACACACACGCACAAACACACACACACACACAAACACACACACACACACACACACACACACAGACACACACAGACCCATCCCACTTAAAACCACCACCGTGAAAGGGGCGAAGCCCGTAAAAAAATGGTAAATGTGAACTTTTCATGCGCTGTAGCCTTATTCAGGAAGTTGCCTTGTTGCATGTCCGTGCTGACCAGATGATGGATGTCACATATCGCTCCATCAAATCACGCACAAAGTGATGCTTAGTAATGACGTGCTTTGTGTGCATGAAACTCACTAGAGTTTTCTACATTGACGAGGACACTGCATTTGTCACAATATGCAATACTAATACTTGATGTTTTCAAAGTTGTAATTATTCATATCGTTATATTTGAGCATGATTTTTTGGAAGATTTATTTAGGTGGTGATTTGGGTTTTGCTGAATGGAAAACCTTTGGTCGTTGTAGGAATTTGGTGACAGTCATTTTCAAAAACCACCGGCGGATGTTTTCAAGAGTGTGTCCATCTCATGTGGGTGGCCTGACATGGCCATCCGCATTAAACAAACATGTCTGAATCAGCACGGACATGCAACAGGGCGACTTCTTGAACAAAGCCATGTGGCCATGTCCGTGCTGACCACAGGAGCGGATTGTGACCGATTTCTTGTAGATAAGTTCACACATGAATACAGAACAGAAGGTTATGTCCCTTTTGTCACAAAAGTTTGGTAACCAGGTTACTAATATTAATATTTTAGGATATAACTATAGAAATTGATGTAAAAAATAGACCTAAAACTTATTCATCATGAAATATCAACAACACTGGGGTATGACGACGGAAGGCACGGACTGACACATCTCACAAAATAAGTGTGGCAAGTGCACCACCTCAGCAGCCCAAGCCATCCGAGAAGTATAATATACCTTTGAGAAGCTACACAAAATGCACCCATTCTTGCCATTGTGGCATGAAAAAACAGTTCCATCCAGCAAAAAAATTAAGCCTTTTCAATTGCGCCCACTAGGGCTCCATGCCCAGTCACTGTCTGTGTCGCCGTCCACTACCGCCGAAAATTTCCAACAAAAGCAGAGTCTTAGTTACGGTGTGAGAGATAGATGCTACACCACTCACACAACCACATGGAGGTTTCCCACCTTAGATTATTGTGAGAAGTATGCACGGAGGTTAACGGCGATGGCAAAGTCAGATGAAGTAATCGTGGCCAAGTACACCAAAGAGTCAAGGAGGCAAAGGGGCATGGTCACTTCCCATGTCTTTCTCAACCATTATAGATCATCCACCTTTAGGGTATCCTGCCCGTCTGGTGTGATAGGTATGGAGGTTGTGGGAAATGCTCCGAGGATGTTGGCAAATTGCTTGCCCAAAAATGTGGACGTGTCATGCCTAGCGAATCAATAATGTATGCTGCCAGCAGTCATGCACGATCTCCATTTCAAGGAGAGTAGCTGTAGGACTGAGGTCCTTCATCTTGGAAGACCGCCTTGGCCTCCTTCACAGCGAATACATTAAAGAGCCACAATTATGAGGCCTTCAAAGTACACCAAGGTAGAATTACGGATAAAGCGTGTGGAAGGTGAGTCTGTGGCTCATTGATTCCTACATTGCTACAGTTAATGCCTCTTATATACGCTGAACAGTCTACATACAACATATGCATATTGGAAGATTACAATAAACTTTCATATGGTGTGCGAGGTGCTTACAATTTTTTTTTTCTACAAAGCATGAAGTGACTGGCTTTTTGGATGAACATGTTGGTTTTAAAGTGGTTTGTTATAATGTTCATTAGCATGTTACAACAACATACAAAATTCCTGAAAATTGCTTTGGGTCAATCTGTCTTTGCATTCTAGACCCTTTCCCAATTCACAGACCATTACGAAACTTACTTAAAAAAAACAGGCGTATATTTCCAATCATTTTTCAGATGGAAGTGTGATCCTCTTTTTATCGCCTCCATACCCCCCAGAACCAGAGAGTGTATTGGTCAAGTGCAGCAATGAGTGAATCATGGTGACACCTGATTTTTCACACTAGTATATTCCACACACACACACACACACACACACACACACACGTACATAATATATGTGTGTGTGTGTGTGTGTGTGTGTGTGTGTGTGTGTGTATGTGTGTGTGTGTGTGTGTGTGTGTGTGTGTGTGGAGAGTGCACTAGCATTTTTTTTCTCATCCGCATACAATTACACTAGTTTTCATTGTCCCGATACACATTTATTTATTGGAGGAGGGGGCCTGATGTCCTATCCACAAGCATCGCCCCCTCTCCAAACTGAGAAAGTGTATGTGACAATTAAAGTTGATAGTGTATCCGATGGACACTTGGGATAACAAACTAGTGTATTCAAGAGTATTCTTAAACAATCCCTAATTGACGTCGATTGAGATCATTTGGCATGCATTCTATGATCTTCATTGATTGTGCACCAAAATTTTTCATTCAGTATGCACACTTTTGTTCTCACTTGACTCCACCAATGGCTTCTGTTAGCTATTGAGCTAATCACCTATGGCAGAGAAGCCCCAAAACTGAAAAAATCACAATTTTTTTTACACCTTCTTCCTTTGCATGCATGTGTCGCTAACCCCAAACTTAATCAGGCATACAATTCACTTTCAGGAGTACCAAAACCTTAGCATTACATCTCAAGAAGATCTAAAGTTGTCACTACGCAAGAGATCATCAAGCAAGGGTTAATTGATCAGCATATAATACAAGTCCTTTTATACCTGTATGTCTAGTCCTATAACTCAAATATAAATTCCTGAGAAGTGCCATGACCCAGCCACATCACCAATAGACTTGCGCTGTGAGCTTGTCACATAAGCATCCTAGTGCCAAGGTGACAGACCAACCATGTAGCTTCCAAGAAGCCATGGAATTTCTTTCTTGGGAGCTTCCATAATAACTAGCATGTACAAGGTGCCAGAATCAAACTCATGACCTCTCACTTGGCCAATTTAACAAAATGGCCAAGTTAACCATTCACCCACATGGTGTACTCACAGGTCATATCTCACATGAGACAAAGCATAGTTGAGTCATCCTACAATAGATCCAGGGGTCGTACATCCACAAGGGGCTGAGCATTCTTGATCCTTCCTATAACACTGAACAAGGGACAACCATATTCAACAGACGTATCCCTTCTACCTTGCGTCAGTTGCCATCATCATTCTTAATGACCTATGTTGACCATGTCGCTACCTTGCCTACCCGCCTGGTGGAGATCCTTTTCCAGTGGCTTCATAAACTTGTCAGCCCAATTCACCTTGCCACCAACATACTCGAGCTCCACTTTTTGCTTGTAGACCAAGTCTCGAGCATAGTGGTAGTAGATTTCAATGTGCTTTGTGCACCTGGAGAGGACTAGGTTCTTGGACTTGTCAATTGCACTCATGTTGTCAATCTCGATGACTGTTGCCGTTGCCTGTGGTGTCTTCATCTCTGGTAGCAAGCTGCATAGCCATTGCATCTCGTTACATACCTCAGGCAAGGCCATGTACTCAGATTCAGCTGTTGACATAGAGACACGTTCTTGCTTGCAACTTGCCCATCTGACAGTACCTCCATTCAGCATACACATTAAGACAGAGGTGGATTTTTTTCATCTACACTACCTTCCCAAACAACATCATTGTAGCACATGAGACAAAGTGATGCGGATTTAGCAAGTCATTCAAACCAGAGCCCCGCACGACGTGTCCCCGTAAAGTAGCGCATGACGCCCTTCACAACCTGCCAGTGCAGTGGACCAAGGTTGGGCAGAAACCGGCTCACCTGTCCAACATCATGGGCTATATCTGGTTGGATGGTGACAATGGCATGTATCACACTACCCATTGCACACTGAAGTGGGATGTCCAACGTGATTTTCCTTCACTTTGTGAGATGGGGGCATAGAGGTGGAGAGTTTGCACTCTGAGCTCGTGGGTGTGTTGGCAGAATTGCAATCTGCCATGTTGTAACGTTTGAGGATGGAGTCGATGTATTTTGTCTGGTTCAGGCTGATGGTACCTGCTGCTCTATCATGCTTCATGACAATTCCAAGGTAGAAGTCAAGAGGACTCATGTATTTTATCTTGAGTTTGCTACTTAGCTGACCCTTGAGATCATCTAGGAGCCCAGTTGAAGAAGAGCATAGAATTAGGGCATCAACGTACAAAGCAACCATAGTCCCTTTGCCGCTCTCATACACGTACGTGCTAGGGTCGTTTTCGCAGTGCAAAAAGGAATCCTTCGCCATGAATGTATCCATATCCTGGTACCAAAGTCTTGGCGCTTGATTTAGCCCATATAGTGTTTTCACCAATCTGTACACCTTGCCCCTGGGAGCATCAATCCCCTCTAGAACCTCCATTGGCATCTCCTTGTCAAGTTTTCCATAAAGAAGGCTATCTTGACATCCATCTGGTAGACTTCCATGTTATTGGAAGTAGCAATGGCGACCATTGACCGGATGGAGGAAAACGTCACAACAAGGACAAAGGTCTCATCATACTTTGTGCTAGGCCACTGAGAGAACCCCTTTACTACCACCTGAGTCCTGTACCTGTCTATGTTACCACCATATTTCCTTTTTACTTCCAGCACTCATTTAATCCCCTCAGCATGAGCCTCAATAGGTCTTTCCACCAGCACGCACGTCCTATTCTCCTCGATGGAGTTGATTTCACTCTGAATTCCTTCATCTCACTCAGGTTTTTCAGGCTAAGTGAGTACCTCTGTGACATATGTTAGGTCCTCGTGAGCCAGGGATGAATAGTTGAAGTGTGTCCATTCACCCCTATTTGCGTCATAGTGTTGCCGAGGTATTTTGAGACATGAACTACTCCTTGGACCTGCTTGCTCTTGCTCTTCATAGTTGATAATGGGATAAACATCCTCCCCATGGTTTGGAGGATCAAATAAGTAGGAATCAGAGTCTGATTCATCTGAGTTATCCTCATCATCTCCTCTCTCTGTTACAATACCCAACCCATGCCATTGTGCTGGCACTTTGTTACCATCCTCAAGGAGAGTGAGCCACTCACCCTGATTTGGAGTGTTATCGAGTTAGAGGAGCTCTCCCTTAATCACAAACCTTTCATGAAAATCCATGTCTTTGCTATGAATGACCTTCTTTGCTCCTTGGTCCCATAGTCTAGAAGCTTTGTGGGCAGCTTCATAGCTGATGAATATGTGCTTTTGTGCTCATGTATCTAGCTTGATAGGGTCCTCACCGACCTGGATCTTTGCAAAGCTGGCGTAACCAAATACCTTGAGATGAGAGGCATCCGGCTTCTTGCCTAGCCATGCTTCTTGAGGCATCTTTAGCTATTGTGTCAGATTTTCCTTGTCTCTCCTTTGTAGAGCTATTGCAAGTTTGAGGTTCACAAGATAGATAGCCATAAGTGCCGCTTCAGCCCAGAACCTAGGAGATAGCTTGGTGTCAAAGAGGATGCACCTTGTCATGCCCAGGAGGGTCTGGTTCATCCTCTTTGCTACGCTGTTTCTTTGAAGTGAGCAGGAGGTAGTTTTCTAGTGTTCAATGTACTGTGTCTTGAGTTACTCCCTGTAGGATTTGTACTCTCCTCCATTGTTTGTCTTGAGTTCCTTCACCCTCTTACTACTTTGGCACTCAACTATAGCAAAGAATGACTATAGATATTCCTTCACCTTGTTTTTCTTTTTTAGAAAGTATACCCAGACCTTGCGGCTGTTGTCACTGATGCATGTGAGGAGATATATGTTGCCTCCATTGGATGGTATGAAAAATGAAACACACACATCAGAGTGGGTGACGTCAAGGGGTACGAGAGCACGTGTACCATTGCTCTGGAAGGATTTCTTCTAGGCCTTGCCTTGAAGACATGGCTCACACAAGATCCCGTCTCCCTTAGTCTCATCACCTAGCTCTATCCCACGCACTAGCTCTTGCTTTCTGATGAGCACCAATGAGTAACAAGCCACGTACCTAATGCGCCTGTGCGACAGGTTCTCGGAGCATGTGTGTTGGCTGGAATGATCAGCCACGGTGGCTGGTTCCCTATGTGTTGCCAAATCTTCCACTACCACTGTTTCCGCTGCTCCAACATGCCCTTTGTTATCACTCCGTACGTTGATGGTCTCCTCACCATCCCTTTCGACCAAAGGTTTAGCCATTGATTTTTTCATCTTGGTTTGGAAGACATAAAGTCCATCAACGCGAGGGACCTGTGTGCAACAACCTTCTTGGCAGAGTAGGATATGTTGATGTCACTGGTAGGAACTATCACTGTTTCCTTCTCTGTGAAGACCACTGCCATGCCATGGTCATCTGTATTAGATGCGGAGAGTAGGTAGGCTGCGAAGGATGGCAAGTAGACTACTCCATGTGTCTTGAGGTCAGATTTTGTACCATTTATACCCATTGAGACCAGCTTATCACCAATCCCCTCAGCTCTCTCAACCTTGTCGTTGGTAACTCTGACCTTCTTGTTACATGGAGCAAGAGAGATGAAGTATCTCTTATCGTAAGTGTTGAAGATTTGCCCCTCTGCATGCCCAAGTGCGGCACCGGGTGGCGCCGTCAAGCTGCTAGTGTGAGGAAAATCATCGCAGTTGGATCTAGCGGCTTGAGGATTACTCATATCCTTGAATGGAGGTTAGCTATTCAAAGTAGAAAAGTTGCTGAATCCGGTGAAAGTTGTTTCACCATAATCGGACAAGTAACAAGGGAGATATGGGCTTCCAAAGTTGGGGTGTGCGCGGCGGCTCTGGGAGTCGGCCGCGGTTTGCCTTCTGGTGAATAATCGACCGGACCGAGTAACAAATATCCATTTGGGGATTTTTCTCCGGAAGGGCTGCCGACGTGTCCGGTGAATGATCCGCCGGATGCCAGTAGTGCAGTTTGTTACTGAGGGACTTAGCCAAAATTCTGGCTCGGAGCCCGAAACTCAGTGATATGTTTTTGTTACTCAGGGACAGTCAAAATTCCGACTGCAGGTCCGCGAACAGGTTTTGACCCACATCAATCCCCATCACCGATTATTAACTCATAAAAAATCAGACCCCAAAGGTGCAAGGGACACTGCCACTACATGCAGGGACATCTGCGCCTCCGGAATGTCGTTTTGACGGGTCCTTGATGTCTGAGGGCGCCTCGACGCGACGTGGTGCGCGCCACCGACTGAGCGAATGGTTTGGGGTGCTGAGCTCCAGCTGACGTAGCGGGATCTAGGGTGGTCTGAATCACACACGGTTTGGTGCGTTGGAGAGCTCATGACTAATCGTACAAATGCTTAGATCATGTCCATGTTAAAAAACTAATTCAGAATTGCGTTATTCCCTTTGCAAAAGTGACTATATCACAACAGTCTTCCACTCCCTGAAACATAACGTGAGGCGACCATAAATCTCACACTTAGACTCAGGATCCACACCAAAATGGAAAGCCATGGACACCAAGTGCAGACATGTCGGGGCACATTGAAACTGCCTCCACCCGGGGGTCATTTTCTGACAGTAAGTAGTGTGCTCAATTGTGCCTAAACTAAGGTCGTAAGCTCCAAGCCTGAATATCGTCCTCCCTTTGCTGGATGCACACTCAGCCATCCAGCTTATGGGATCCTTCCAATCATTTACCCCTTTGTACTTGCCCCCATATTTTGCCTCCTTATTGGATCTCCTGCACTCCCCAACCAAGTTTCCAGCCTTGTCGCAGTCATTGCAGTTTCCTTGGCACTTTAGACCCCTTCCACTATTGCTAGTGCTTTTGTTTTCCTGTACCCAGAGGAGGAGGTATTACACAGTTGCCACTTGTCCGTGAGACAAAGGTAGCCATGTTTGCTTTAATACTGTTGCGACACATGGCTTCATTCCACATGTACTCTAAGAAGGTAGTGTATGAAACTTGCTTTTCAGTCCACCCTCCGATCACTGTAATCATGGGATCCCAGCTATCTGGCAGTATCATCAGAAAAATCATGGCCTGCATATTGGATTTCCAGGTCCCAGCCCATGCTGGTGGCTTGTTGCAAGAGCATCTCAAGTTTCTGCATGAATGCAAAGATATCCTCCCCTTCACCAAGAATCATGTTGATGAATTTTTGTAGAATGAAGAGACAGTTGGCAAGCAAGGAGGAATGAAACACCTTGCCTAGTTTGGCGTATGTTGCGGCTACCACTATACAACCACTGATGTGTGAAAGGACCGAGGGTTGCATAGAGTAAACACAAACGACAAGAGCCTTCTTGGTGAGCTTGACCCATGCTACAAGGTCAGTAACCTCCTTTGTTGTTGCTGGGTTAGTTTCGTAAAAACATCCTAGCAAGACTGTATCATCCATGATGATTTCAGACTGCCATGTCTAGAGAGCAAATCCCTCTCCATCAAACTTAAGGATGAGAGAATGATTTCTTGGTTCCTTCATCCCTGCCATCTATACAACTACATCTGCTGTAGTTATTGTACCTCTTGTTGATGCCGATGTGTTTGTGTTTAAGGTGGTTGTAGGCTGTTGGTGAAAAGAGTCAACTGCCTGCCCTGATCATGTTGGCTACTACAAGAAAATGTAGGCTGATATAGGCTGATGTATGCTGATGTCAGCTCCCAAGATGAAAAGGTGAAAATGTATTGCATTCCCCTCCTGCTAATATTGACCAGCAAACAGATAATCTGGGTGAGAGGTCACTGCTTGTGACTTGGCGGTTGCGTGCATGAAACTTCTCTAACCAGAGACATGGGCCCATAACCCTTTGTTAGCTATTGAGCTAACCACCTATGGCAGAGAAGCCACAAAACCAAAAGGCCCACAAAGGTTTTACACCGTCCTCCTTTGCAGGTATAAATCAGACATACAATTCACCTTCAAGAGTACTAACACCTTAGCATTACATCTCAAGAAGAGCTCAAGTTGTCAATATGCAAGAGAGCATTGAGCAACGGTTCATTGATCAGCATGCAAGAGAAGTCCTTCTATCTGTCCAGTCCTATAACTCATAAGCTCATTCCTGAGAATGGCTTGATCCAGCCACATCACCAATAGACTTGCGGTGTGGGCTTGACACATAAGCATCCTAGTGCTAAGGTGACAGACCAACCATGTAGCTTCCAAGAAGTTATAACCAAGATGTGCATGGAGCCAGGAACAAACGTATGACCTCTCACTTGGCTGATTGAACAAAATGACGGAGTTAACTATTCACGCACATGGTGTACTAACAAGTCATACCTCACATGAGACAGAGCATAGTTGAGTCATCCTACAATGGATTCAGGGGTCATACCTCAACAAGGGACAGAGAATTCCTGATCTTTCCTACAACACCAAACGAGGGGCAAACATATTCAACAACTTCTCCTTCCCAGCCCCCCGTCTCTGAACTGAAGAGTGTTTTGGGGGAAATGTAGCAGTACACGTATCGTATCAATACCTGATCCCGTACACTGCTGTTTATTTATTCTTATATATATGAAGAGTATAGTGGTGAATTTTTGTAGACGCCTCCCATATACACGTTCCAATGCATTTATCCAATACACTTTCATCTTTTCTGGAGGGGTCGGGATATCCAACCACACAAGCCTCATGCTCCAAACTGGGAAAGCGTGTTGGACTAGTGATGCTGGCAATGTATCTGATAGACTTTTTAAATGAATCACGAATACATTCTCCAGTTTTTGCTGGTGATGTGCCCATGTCGTCATCACTGATACTGTACATTGCGCTATGTTTTAGATATCCCACCTTTACCTGCTCTCATCCTAGTAGAATTCATCCGATTGGACCCATTTCCATCACTGCTTGAGAAGGTCCGGATACTCATAGAACCTATCCAAGCATAATAGTATTTGTATCCACCAAGTATTGTTTGTTCAAATGAATTTAAAGGAAATTGAGGAAAACAGAATAAATACTCCATTTTGCAAGAAAAAATCTTCATTGTTGCTCGTGTAACTGCGATACCATACCATCATCGATGCAAAAGCTACCAACAGAGCTATCATCAAGGTTCTGTTGTCATTGTAGTTGTGGTCGTTGGCAATCTTCATGTCTACTTACCTACTTGTGTGTGGTGATTGGCCGTTGTAGCGGATTAGGTTTTTGTGTGTCACAGTTGACGAAGGACAATGTGTGAAAGACTAAACCACAGTTGACGAAGGACAATGTGTGCAAGACTAAACCAATGGCTTTGATCCATCCAACGATCACGTGAGTTTCCTAGATTGAGGATTTGAGACAACCGGTCAACTATTTTGAGCCTACAGCCCCTCCTTTTCAATAAATTGAAAGGAATATGAGTAAACTTCAACCTGGTGATGAAAATAAATATTTTAAACAGATAAATTATAAAAATCACCAGGCAAAATCATAGCTATGGAGGCAACATCTTTGGTAAATTTCCCAAGATCAAGCTTACACTAAAAGCAACCATCCATCCATTCAGTATGACTTGACCAATCTCAAATGCCGAGGGTCTGAAGGCTACACACACCTTGTGATGGGTGTATTGCTTTTCTAGGACCTCATCTGTCTTTCCCTTCCTCAACACCCCATCCCAATTCCGCATTTTGCATCTCCCTCTACTTCTCTTACTCCATCTATTGGTTTTTTTGCATCAGTATATACTACCCAATCATCATGCACGAGGTACACCTCATCGACGTCCACCTCTGTTGAATAGGGATGTATGAGGGGGAGGGTGGAGGAGAGTGGAGGAGACGAGAGGTGGATGGAGACGAGAGTTAGCCGCGGGGCTGACTGTCCCGTTCGAGAACTTGTGAGAGGGAGAGGCTCTCGAGAGCTGTGAGGGTGACGAGCTCTTGAGAGCTGTGAGGGGAGAGTGTGACGTTGAACCCTTGGCACGGGAGCGGATCGAGATGAGAGATGAAACGGATGTTTTGTTAGAAAAGAATGAGAGGAACGAGAGCGAGGACCGCCTCCTACCGGGTTGGCCTCGCCTAGCGTGATGTCAGCATACAATGGCATGTTGCGTGGTGCAACATGCTCAAGTAAGGGCATCCGGATGCCCATGCGAGTGGCGAGAGGGGGTTGGGGCCATTCGCTCCCTTTCGAGGAGGGAGCTAAAGGCCCCCTCCTTTGACGCGAGTACCCCACCGGGCTAGTGCGTGGATCAGAGGACATGAGCTAGCCCCCAACAGTCAGAATTATGAGGGGCACATGCGTAAGAGTCAAGCTAGCAGGAGGAACCCGGGTAGGACTAAGCTAGGTACTCTAGCACAAATAACAACAATGTTTACTACTTTAACACGACAGCATAAGCAAGGGTGGATTCCCCAAGCAGAAAGCTTGAACATCACACCACAAGCCCCAAGGGAACACCGGAGTATGATGCTGCGGAGATGGCGATGCAGGACGCCGGGAGGGACATCTCGGCAAAAGACCTCTCCAGAAGCACCCATCCACAGCATCGGAGGGATGCGACCGCACCACCTGGCCGGACGACCCCACCGGGGGCGCACCACCAGCAGCACCCATCCAGAAGCATCTACACCAGAAGTGCCGCACCGGAAGCACACCACCGAGGCACCCCGCCAGCAGCACCCAGCCAGAAGCACCCAACGAGACGAACCCAGCCGACACACATGGCCGAGAGCGCCACGTGGCCACGAGTGGCGGTCCCGAAGCGCGCAGCAAAGACGGGAAGACGGCCAGGGGTTCGAATCAAAGACCTGCATCCCACCATCCAGGGGCACACGGCAACGGAGAAACCAACAGGACACGTGAGGGGGTAGCGGGAGGAGTGGGGAGGGGAATGTACAGAGACGGATGAGAGACAGCATGGTGGCGACAGGGGACAGCGAATGTAAAGGAGCGTGCAAGGGGCGCACACACAGAGAGGAGTGCATAGCATGGTAAGGAGCGGAGATGCAACATATGAGCGGTCATCGAGCAGAGGACCAAGCGACGCAGGTACGTGGAAGAGGGAACAGAGAAAAGGAAACAACAGTCTCAGTCGAGCGAAGGCAGGGTCCGAAGACCAATGGAAGCGATACTTGAAGCGAAGGCAGGTTGATGAAGAGCCTTTGTCAGGAAGTCCGCGAGCTGGAACTCAACGGAGATGAACCACAGGGAGACATCGCTTGCCGCGACAACGTCGCGCACGTAGTGGTGCTCAACATTGATATGCTTGGTACGACGGTGAAGCGCACCGGCGTTCCTGGCGATGGCCAACCCACTCTCGCTGTCTGTATGGAGGGGCACGGCAGGGGTGGGGAGACGAAGCTCACTGAGGAGGCGACGAAGCCACACTGCCTCGGCGGCAGCACCACCTAAGGCCATGTACTCAGCCTCTCCAGTGCCGCGGGCAACACAGCCCTGCTTCCTGCTCCGCCAGGAGATGGCGGCGAGGCCGAGGAGGAAGACGAAGCCGCTGCGGCTGCGAGCATTTGAATCGCGGGCATAGTCACTGTCGGCGTAGCCCGCCAGGAAAGGTGCGTCCGACCCAGCCAAAAAGACAAGGCCTGCGTGTGTAGAGCCGAGGACGTAGCGAAGGACGTATGCGGCAGCCTGGAGGTGAGCCGTGTGAGGCTCGCGGGCATACTGGGCCAAGACGTTCATTGCGCAGGCGATGTCTCGGCGAGTGGTGCCAGCGAGGTACGTGAGCGCGCCAATGATGGACTGAAACGTGACGGGGGACTCCAGTGCACCCAACTCCGTGTCGTGGGCCACGCGAAGGGCAAGCTGAGTACCCGGTGGCATGGGGGAGGAGGTGGCAGGGAGAGGTCGAGAGAGGTCGACGACTGAGGCGAAGCGGTCCGCAAGAGTCTGGACGTAGCGCTCCTGATGGAGCAACAGGCAGCCAAGGGGGCGCTCGATCTGCATCCCCAAGAACATGGCAGCAAGGCCAAGGTCCTTCATACGGTACGTCGAGGAGAGAAGATCCTTCACCGCGGAAATGGCGGAGAAGGAAGGAGAGGTGATGAGGAGGTCATCGACATACACCAGAATGAAGGCGGGAACGAGGCTCGTGCCCCCGACGAAGAGAGAGGGGTCGGACTGGCTAGGGCAGAAGCCGCCACGGACGAGGGTGGACGAGAGCTCCTCGTTCCAGCAGCGAGGGGACTGGCGGAGACCATACAGCGCACGACGGAGACGGCAGACCCGTCTGGTACCATCGGAAAAGCCAGGAGGCTGGACCATGTATAGCTCCTCTTCAAGGCGACCGTGGAGAAAGGCGTTGTTCACGTCCATCTGGTGAAGCTCCCACCGAAAGTGGGCCGCGAGACAGATGACAGCGCGACTCGTCGTAAAGCGGCCGACAGGGGCGTAGGTGTCGGTGAAGTCAACACCAGGGACCTGAGAATAGCCTTTGGCGGTGAGGCGAGCCTTGTATCGGTCGAGGGCACCCGAGGCAGTAAACTTCTTGCGAAGAATCCACTTGGCCTTAATGGCCGTGCGACTAGGAGGGAGGTTAGCGAGTTCAAGCACACCATGTTCAGCGAGGGCAGCAAGTTCGGCGACACAGGCAGCATGCCAGGCGGCAGCGTCTGGGCGGGCAAGGGCGTCGGCGAGGGTGAGGGGATCGGAATCTTCAAGGGGGGATGGAGAGGGGGAGGCGGGCGGCACAGACGTAACCGCGAGAGCACGCGCAACAGACGCCGGTGCACAGATGAAGCGATGGTCAGTGCAAACATCGAGCGCATGACGGAACTCGAGATGAAAGAAATGGCGACCGTGGGCATGACCCATATGGAGGGTGTAAGGCAACAGAGGGCGATGCGGAGGGTGAACATCAGCGGCGGC
>SZWC01007055.1:112993-125281 GCA_023375785.1 Penium margaritaceum
GGGGGGGGGCAAAGTCCAGAGTCAAGAGTCAAGAGTTCAAGGGCCTAGAGCCCAGAGTGTAATAGCGACAGCGGCCTAGAGCCGAGAAGTACGTAGCAACTAGCCTAGCAGCTACGGTGAGATGCCGGAGCAACTAGCCTAGCAGCTGCGGCTAGTGTCCAGAGCCGTAGAGGGCAGAGGCCAGGGCCAGGGCACCGGGAGCCGGGGACGGAGGGGAACGTAGGTCAGGGCTGAGAACGGAGCCACGACGCCAAGGACCGGCCGTGGGACAGACCGAACGGGAGATGGAGAGGGAAACGAACCTGCACAAAGAACAAAGAACACACAGAATGAGCGAGCTAGAAAAAGAAGCGGGAGAGAGAGAGAGAGAGAGAGAGAGAGAGAGAGAGAGAGAGAGAGAGAGAGAGAGAAAGGAACGGATGAAAGCAACGGAGCAAAAACGAGGAAGGCAGGGACCGGTACGGGGAGAAATCAGAAGGAGCGGGGAGAGGCGGGAGTGGGGGGAAGATGGAACGACAGAGGCCCTGACAGGGGCAGACCTGGTGGAGAGTGAGAGGAGATGCCCAAGACGTGCCGATACCGGCACGAGGACGACGGCGAAGGATGCAGAGGGCCGTAAGAGCGTAGACAACGCGGACGGACGGCCAACGGAGCGGCGGCGGAAGAGGCGACGGAGGCGACGGCGATGGGCGCAGACGGCGGCGGCGGGTACGACAGCGGAAACGAGAGTGCCGAAAGAGCACAGGCCCAGTCAAGGGCTTGATGCCATGTTGAATAGGGATGTATGAGGGGGAGGGTGGAGGAGAGTGGAGGAGACGAGAGGTGGATGGAGACGGGAGTTAGCCGCGGGGCTGACTGTCCCGTTCGAGAACTTGTGAGAGGGAGAGGCTCTCGAGAGCTGTGAGGGTGACGAGCTCTCGAGAGCTGTGAGGGGAGAGTGTGACGTTGAACACTTAGCATGGGAGCGGATCGAGATGAGAGATGAAACGGATGTTTTGTTAGAAAAGAATGAGAGGAACGAGAGCGAGGACCGCCCCCTACCGGGTCGGCCTCGCCTAGCGTGATGTCAGCATACAATGGCATGTTGCGTGGTGCAACATGCTCGAGTAAGGGCATCCGGATGCCCATGCGAGTGGCGAGAGGGGGTTGGGGCCATTCGCTCCCTTTCAAGGAGGGAGCTAAAGGCCCCCTCCTTTGACGCGAGTGCCCCACCGGGCTAGTGTGTGGATCAGAGGACATGAGCTAGCCCCCAGCAGTCAGAATTACGAGGGGCACATGCGTAAGAGTCAAGCTAGCAGGAGGAACCCGGGTAGGACTAAGCTAGGTACTCTAGCACAAATAGCAACAACGTTTACTACTTTAACAACCTCTTGTTCCATGAAAGGCCCTTCTTTTGGTTTTGTTGTATACCCCAGTAAGTCCATAAGAATGTTATCTAATACATCATCAAATTCGGTCTTTGTTACTTCATCCACAACGTCATATATGAAGCATCCTCTCAGCTCTGCTTCTCGAATGTATAATTTTGCTACACATCACTTGGTGATTTCTCACCTTCTTCTCTTGTGGTAGTAACTTCTTTGCCTTGGTCACTTTGATATACTTTCTATGCCGCTACACCTTCTGCTACACCAAAATGGTTCACTTGGAGTTGTGTTGTAACTTCATTAGGGCAGTGCGCTGCAAGTTTGGTCAACTTTTCTTCTTGTGCTCTTTTGATTTCCACCTGGGACAAATTAAGTTACACGTGCAATAATTAACATTCCATTCATGATCTTATTTGTTTCAACATCCTCCATGTAGCTCTGGCTGGCTCAACTCACCTGGTGCCACAAGGATGCCTTCGGCAAAAGTTGAGGACATGGGACTGGCGTACGACCAGAACCAATGAATGTCTATCTGGCTAACACTCATCCGCATTGTTGGACTTTTTATTGTATCTATCATCACTATGCACATGCGTGCATAGGGATGAACACAAAAAACATTACCAAAACCCATACCATCATCTATGGATACATGCTGAAAATTGGAGGACCATTTTGTGCCTAACGTTTTTAGGGTACATTGTAGATCCTCCATGAAGAATTCATGTTCATGTTTGACCATGGAGTTTTGGTGTAGGCCCTTTGAAGAAATGAGTGCGATGGGCTCGTTGAAACCAGATGTTTGCTTGAATCACTTTGCCATGAATTTCTACACCCAGTAAAAAACATGTATGAAACAATAGAGTGGATACAATTTACGTAAGGCCATCACAACTGCATCGAGGGGCTTAAAGGCATTCCTAGAAGTTATCTAGATTAGGACACATTCACATCGTCCACTTCTCTAGGTGAATGTTCCCTCAATCATGCCCCAGATGCTATTTGTGACATCAACACTCATTGCCCGCAGATGTCGCCTTGCCTGGTTGATATGCTTAAAATTCAGGACATGGGAAAATTTCCAAGCAGAATAAGCTCTCACCCTACAACATATATCTTGATCAGTATTCATCAATTGGTATGAATAACTTGTGCATGTTCAAGGAGATGGATGGAACACAATCACTTTCATAAGGCCAGCTTCCTTGTTTAAAGACATCACACTGTCAAAGGTACAAGGGGTGAATTAAGTAATGGAGAGGTAAGAACATAGCCATATCCATGGTTCCTCATTTCACAAAGGGAAAAGTGCCCAAGAAATAGAGAAGGCATGGTTATTTGAATGAAAATAATCTATATCAAGGAAGACATGTTCATGCCCATTCTTCCTGTTGGTTCCATCCATGGTGAGTATCCTATGACAGTAATCCTAGCTCAGGCATGCTACAATTGTGGCTACACAATCCCACTTGAACGTAGCCGGGTTGACCATCCCTACCATTGTATCTATGGTTGGGTCCAAGACGTTTTAGCTACATGAAGGAAATGAAATCTATTTTGAAGCTGAATAGAACAATAGCTAGATTGGAATTTAAAATGAAATTGCGTACAATGTGGAATTCACCTTCTCAAAAGATAATGGGAAGAATATCCAGGAGGACTTTGGCTTGGTCCTCGTGAGGTTGTCTAATGTCAATGAGCATGCACAGTGTAGGACATCAACCTAATTCCAACTCATCCTTTGATGATTGCTTATAAGGTGAATGATGTGGTGGCAATGTCCCTTGCCATGTGTGGCACAATTATACGTGTTATTCACTTGGTGTTTCACGTGGGACTCCAGCAACCAATTCGTGACATGAAAAGTGATCCTTGGACAAGCTTTGAGTTAACCAAGTCCTTGATATTTTGCTTACAAACCTTGTTTGCCACATCCACACACTTGATTCTTTTTTTGGGAAATATTTGATTCATATAAATGGAGAATATGCAAGCCGCCCCTGACCGGCACAGACTACGGGGTATAAAAGTGACGCTGCCACCAATGACACATGAACGGTGGGAATGTGAAAGAAATGAGAAATGTGAGCTAGGTACCGGCAAATACCGGTACAACGGAACACAGAGCAGACAGCCCAAGGGCAAGAGGCAGGCCCACACCATGTAACAGCGGAAGATCCTCTCCCTCCGGGCGGTCATCCGCCATCGCGCAACGCACGACACTGTAGAGACGGATCGCAGCACACTGACTACGCACACCAGTGATGGAAACCCGCTGTACCACAACAGCCACAACATGCTGGGCCCACCGCTTGAACACCTCCGCAAAGCACCGCCGTGGCCCCCGTGCCAGGAAGATCTTGACAAGGCGGGCCAAGAAGGACCAGAAGTGGTCACCCATGCCGCCCAAGGTCTCCCATGGAAGAGGGCGCATGTGGCGACCCGGCCGAGCCGCCGGGCCATACCGCTCCATCTTGGCTCTTTGTGCTGCCTCGACCGCCACGTCTGGCCCAGAGGCCCTGTCCCCCTGGGGATCTACCGTAGTCACGTCAAAAACCCAAGTCAGGCCTGGCTCAGGGTCAGCCAACGTCAGGTCCGGTCGTGGCTCACCCCGCACACCCACTGCCTGGCGGGACACACCACCGCTCTCCACTGCGAAAGACAGCTGGTGCTCACAGAAGATGTCGGCGAGCTCATCCCTAATGGAATTATGGACACGCTGCATGGCTCCGTCAATCCGCCGTCTCCTGGTCACTGCGCCCGGGTCTAGACCATCAAGGCCCACCTGCTCCAGATGGGGAAGGGGAAGGCCCAACCACAGTTGGGCATGAAGGCGAAAGTCTGCCGGGGCCAGGTATGTCCGATCCTGTTGTCCAGATGGGGTTGCCTGCAACCAGAGGGCACTGCCCCTCGTCGCCGTCGCGTAGCAACGTTGGTGGGCGTGGCGCTCGCAGCCACGCCGATGGGCGCATGCCTCCGGGCCCCCTTGTGCACACCCACAGTGTCTCTACGCCAGTTGACCGCAGGCTGCAACCCACCCCTCCCGCCGAAATGAGTACCACAGCTTGCACATCCGCTGGTACAGCCCAGCTGTGACACCCTACTACAGCACCTCCAGAGTAGGCAGAGCCTCAAACACTGGTCTGGGCAGCTCCTCCTCCACCAGGTCCCAACCCTGTGCCAAGTGCTGTAGCACACCATCCGCTGGAAGGAAGGGGGTGAACTCGTTGGTGAGAGCCGGCAACCGGGCCAGAGAAGCCCGGTCTCTCGCCCCCAGCAGGCCCGCACCGTCGACGACAAATGGCAACTGCAGCTGCCATCGAGCCAAGCACTGGAGCTCAAAGGCCACCATCCCCTCCTCCCAAACATGTGCAATCTGGAATTGGCGTAGTACTGCCTCCCAAATGGCCTGATCAAAGCGGTGAAGAATCTCCAGCAAATGCTCCTCAGGCGGGAGCGCCTCCACGCAAAGGTCCACCTAGAGAATGATGCACAATTGAAGTAGATTCATAGCCACCTGCACCTCCTCCATCCGACTCACCTGCAGGAGACCCTTCAGCTGATCATAGAGCCATCCCTCCGCCCACGCTATGTGAAAAGCTGCATCGCCCACCGGACACCCCAGCAGAACCACCCCATCCTGTGGACAAGGAAGCCCGGAGAGCACCTGAGGCACCCGACCGCCGCAGTAGGAGGCACTTCCGTGGCTGGATGTGTAGTCCACGCAGTGGTGCTGCCGCAACCATGGAGGAAAAGACTACCCTCAGGGGCTGTGGTGGGACAGTCACTGTCGCATCATCCTGGTAGGCGTCCACATGGCCTCGACGCTCCCCCCGAGCAAGAGTCAGCACCTGGGACCCCGCCTCAAGCACCGGAGCAAGAGCTAGGTCAAACAACATTGGGTCCAGGGGATCTCCGTGACGCACACCCTGAGCACTCTCTAGCACCGCCGGCACGTTGACAACAAAGAAGAGAAGATGTGTCGGGATGGTGTAGAACTAGTGCAGGAACGGGATCCACGTACCTAAACCCCGATCTCGCACCGCCTCAAACACTGCCGTCCGCTCCACCTCGTTAAAGGTGTTGCAGACATCGACCGAAGAAGCCAAAAATCAGGGTTTGCCGAGAGGATGGCACGCACCCCACGAACCAGCACCCCCGCCCCCTCCAACATCTCCACGTCGAACTGATGAGGCCAAAGTGCTCGGTGCAGCCGGTTCCTGTCCCGTAGGAGGAGGAGTCGGCCAGCGAGCTGGATCCAAACCTCACCAACCGCCAGCGACCGAACTCCTTCTGCCTCTGTAGCTTCCTTTAAGATAGGGATGAGTCTGATATGACTCACGCATGTTGCTGCCTCTGCCTGCATGGCGCCATCTAGCATAGCTCGTATGATCCCACCAACACCCTCCATGCATGTTGGTGAGTCCAAAGCAAGGTCACGAAGCAGGTCCATACTGAGGCCAAGGGGACCCGTCGTGGAACCGCAGGGTGCGTCCCGAAACGCCTCTTCCATCTTCTCCTCTGTCAGGCCAGCTGTCCCCCCTGGTGCCTGGAAGGAGAGAACCCATGGCGGGATGGGTACAGCCATGGGAGGGTGGCGTTGTTGGAGAGCAGCCAAGGTCGTGGCAGTTCCTGCTGTTGGTGGACAAGCCTCAAACTGCTGCATCACCCTCGATAATGCCCCAGCGTACACCATACTGGCCGCACACTTGCGTGCCCCCGCTGCCTCCTCACCTTGCGCTGTCGCCGCCTGCCGCGTGAATGGACGGGCCGCTACCCAAGCACGCTGCGCTGGACGCACCGAGGCATAGGCCTCATCCAGCAGCCCTACCCAGTCGCTTGCCTCAAAACGGGCGCAACGCTCAAGGACGACGCTGTCGACGGAGCGAAGGTCAGGATAGGCTTGACCTCGGGAGCCAACCCGCCGTCCGTGCCAGAGGGGTCTGTGTGGGACTGTAGAGAGGCCGGGGTCTCCGAGCTGCTCCTCAAAAGAGGGCACCTGACACAACAACACTGGAAGTGGAGGAGGAGCATCCACCTGATGCAGAGGGCCGCGGACGGAAGGTCACGCTGGAGAGTCCAAGAGCAGTAGCGCTAGAGGAGATGGCCTACACGGCGGCGGGCCTCGCCATAGAGGCACACCAGCACTGATGGAGCCTATACCATCCTCTCCCATCTACCACCCTCCAGCTGTACCACACTCCCAGTCGCTCCCATGAGAAACCCTCTAGGGCCTCCCATGCTGTGATGATGTCTGGTGCCATAAGGTCTGGCGACGTCTCCCGGGGGGGGCAGGAGGCCCTCCACCTCTTGTAACACTAGCCCCTGTGTCTCCAAGAGAGCCTCCCCTGTGAGTGTGACTACCACCTCTGGGACCCCTTGACACTGTCGACGGCCTGCTACTGGTAGAAACTGGCCCATCTTGGAGAGGAAGACAGCCATACTATTGAGTTCCCGACAGAACTAGTGCCACTGAATCACGCCAAGGTCCTGGGCAGCGGCACATGCCTCATCGCTCCGATGCGGGAGACGCTCTAGCGTGACCCTGGTCATGCCCTGCATCTGGGTAATGACTAGCCGAGAATCCCCCACGCCTACCAGACCTTGGAGATGCTGCTCGTGAGTCAAGACCAAGCCTACTGTCAAGGCAGCGTATTCGGCGTCGTTGTTAGTTGCTTCCTCTTCTAGCCGGAGCCAGGTGGAGGAGAGAGGGACGCCATGTGGATCAAAGAGTACCGTCCCCGCACCCCCCACCCGCTCTCCAGATACCTCCGCCGTCCCATCAAAGAAAATCCAGTGGAAATGGGGGGGGGGGAGCATGGGAAGAAGGACCAAGGAGTAGGGGAATATGAGGGAGTGGGCACAAGGGGAGGACCAGCGGGCGAGGTGACACGAGTAGAGGGGCTGGGGAGTTCGGGGAGAGGCGAAGCACATGTAGGGCACCATGGTCGGGGACCGTAGAACCTGCTTTCATGGCGCCGGTGTCGGGGAGTGACTGTGGGTGCCAGCGCGTGCGGCCGTACTGCTAAGATGTCGGTTGTGGGGCAAAAAGAAAAAAGAGGGAAGGGAAGGTAGGAGAGGAAGAGGTAAGGGGGGAGAGTGGCGGATGGAGGTGGGGAGGGGGAAGGAGGGAGGAGGGAGGAGGGTGGGGAGGCCGGGAGGGGGTGAGCTACCTACGCCTATCGCCGATATGCCCACCAACACTGCCACCGGCGTAACCGGCTGGAGCTCCGGGAGCTGTCACTGTCCCTGATGCTGTCCCTGCTGTTGTCCCTACTGCTGCTCCTACATGTGCCCCTGCGGCCACACCCTTTGTTCCTCCTGCTTCTGCTCCTGCTGTCGCCCCCACTACTGACTCTGCTGTTTCTTTGGCTTCTATTCCTGCTAGTGTTGCCCGTGCCAAGGCAAAGCCGAAAGCTGTGGTGCCGTCGGCCTAATCAAGGGTAGGCAAGCGGCCCTGGGCCGGCCGCCTGCCCCCTCTCCCCCCCTCTGGGAACTGCTCATCCCACCCAGGGGGTCCACCGAGCCTCAATAGCAGATGAAAGCGTCCTGTCCAGCCTGGGGGGGTCTTCGTAGGGGCTGCTCCCCGGGGCTGGACAGTCAGAGAGAGAGAGAGAGGCAGCTCCCCATGCCGCTGTTGTAGCTGCTGATGCGACTGCTGCTGCTCTTGCTGCCACTGCTGCGGCTACTCCGAATGATGCTGCCACTGCTGCTGCCGCCAATGCTGGGGTTGCTGTGGGGTCCGTAAGGGGACCCAGCCTACCTGAGGTGTCTTCTTCTGCATGCGCTACTTTAAGGGCTGCTGCGGCTGCCGCTATCCCTGTGATGGAGGTGACCCCTGCTGTTGCTGATGCTACTATTGCAAGAAGACTGTAGGGTGTCGGTGTGGACTCTATAGGAGAGGTAACCGATGACCTAACTCCTGTAGGTCATGGGCCAGACACTCGTCGAGACGGAACGCCAGCCGCCGCTCCTTCGAGCGGAGCCATGCCTGTCCAATGAGAAGTTGTAGCTTCGCGTGCTGAGCGGTGACTCCACGCAGCTCCCATCGGACCAGGCTACCCCAACCCCCTGGCCCCCCAGTCAAGGGGGCTGGAGGGGGGCGCCGGGTATCTGCGCCCCCGCGCTCACAAGAGGGGAGGCAGAGGGTGTGTGGTGCTGTGTGCGGGACTGCGGCTGCGAAGGCATGCGTCTTACGAGCGAAGCAGTGGGCGAGGAGGAGGGTGGGGGTGGCAGGCCTGGAACGTTGCCTGGAATGGTGCCTGGAACGCTGTCTGGGGCGCTGCCTGAGGGCTGGCCAGGGGCCTCTGGAGCAGAGGCCTCTCTGGCTGTAGATAGCCGGCGCTCAAGGCTAGCCAGGCGGTCGATCAGAGTCTCCTGCTGCTGCTACTGCTGCAACCGAAGGAAGTGCAGCTACTGCTCCTCCACACGGCGTACGGCAGAGAGCACCTCCGATAGAAGGGGTCCGGATGGGGCTACCCTAAAGGAGGAGGCACCCTCGGCCCCCCTGCCTCGATACGCCGCATCGCCACATGCAGCTCAGGTAACTGAAGGGTAAGAGCAGAATACAGCGCAGTGCCGAGCGCTGCCGAGGCCTCCTGGACCTGGGCGTGGTGACCAGTCCAGGACTCCACCGCCCATGCCTCGAGAAGTGCCGACGAGAAGACCCCCATGGCAGCATCATGTGTGGCGGCTGACTGTCCCTGTGCCACTGCCTCGGCCGCTGCTTGCGGAGCCAGGCCTGCCGTCCGCTCAAGAGACTCGAGTGCCGTCGACATAGTCGTACGGAGGATGGCCACCTCCCCTTTGAGGTGGCGGTGCGCTGCATGTAGCTCCGATCGGAGGATCTCCATGCCAAGGACCTGTGCCTTCTTAACGGACTCTACCGCCGTGTAGAGGTGACCAAAGGCACCGGCGAGGTAGTTTGCGAGGTTCTGGGAGAACCTGCCTAGAAAAGACATCGTCTTGCCTCGTAGGCTCTACACGTCGCCCACGCCGGAGACCATGGCCATCAACTGAGCATGAGCCTGTTCTAAGTCCGTTGACAACCTAAAAGGGGTAGACTGTGCAGGAGTGGCACCGACGCTCAGCCGTACGATGGCCAAGGGCTCCTGTCCTGCCACAGTTGCAGGGGCACGCAATGCACCCCGGACACGCGAAAGGTGTCCAGACCACTGGGCGAGTAGCGTGGGCTGCATATCAACGTCTGGGGGATCAGCTGGTGTGGAAGCCATAGCGTGGAGAAGTACGCCATTCGCACTGGCCAAGAGCGGCTCGCGCAGAGGTGGAGGAGGTGGAGGAGAGGGGGAGGAGGCCGCTGGGGTGGAGGAGGTGGAGGGGAGGGGGAGGAGGCCGTCGGGGTGGAGGAGGTGGAGGAGAGGGGGAGGAGGCCGCTGGGGTGGAGGAGGTGGAGGAGAGGGGGAGGAGGCCGCTGGGGTGGAGGAGGTGGAGGAGAGGGGGAGGAGGCCGCTGGGGTGGAGGAGGTGGAGGAGAGGGGGAGGAGGCTGCGGGGGTGGAGCATGTGGAAGGGGAGGCCGCGGTGTGGAGGAGAATGGGCTCCGCGGAGGGGAGGGGGGAGAGGGGGGGAGGGAGAAGAGGAGGAAGTGGTTGCGGAGGAGGGGGGGTGGTGGAGAGGGAGTGTGGGGGTAGTGGTGGGGAGGAAGGGGAGGGAGAGGTGGTGGAATGGGTCCTATGGCGAAGGGGGCGGCACGTCAGACGCGTCCAGAGAGTCTGGCGCTGTCAGCGCGTCCGGCCCTGCCAGTCCGCCAGCCAGCGGTTGGCCCGCCAGACGCTTTAGGCCCGTCTGGCGCGTCTGATGCGTCCGGCGCGTCTGGCATGCCTGGTGCGTCTGGCGTCAGCCGTGGCTGGCTGGCCGTCCAATGCGGCTGGCCAGATCCCCCCTGCTTGGCTGGCTCGCGCGGCTGATGTGGCCAGAGCGGGCCGAGCGTCACGCGCGGGTCGAGCGGAGCGAGCCGCGTGGGCCGAGCGGAGCGAGCGGAGTGGGCCGAGCGGAGCGAGCCATGTGGGCTGAGTGGAGCGGTCCTCTCTTCTTTCCACCCACCAGCGTCTCCAGCTCTTTCGGGATGCTCGGGAGGTTGTCAAAGTTGTGCAACGCGTTCAAAACCGAAGAGAAGATGGGTTCGGTGACCATCACCATGGCCCACTTGCTCTTGTCCAATGGCTCCACCACTCTCACCACGCCCGGGTGCCTCAGCTTCTGTAGCACCTTGGCTTCCGCCCGGAATATGTCCAACAGCTGCTCCTCCGCCGCCTTGAAATTTATTCATATATGATCATTGTTCACCCATGCGAGCCAATAATAGTGAGTCACCACATAGTCATTGATTAGAAGCATAGAATGTAGCCATTTCATAAAACCTCTGGCCTTCGAATAGCTCGTCTTCAGCCATGTTGCATTTGTAGGATAGATGGTCAAGGGAGTAATCGTCTAGCTTTCACGAATTTCTTTGACCGTGAGTGAAAGGCATGAGTGTGAAAGCATGGATATCATGATATGTTAAGATGGAAAAAGATAACAAAAAGACCTGATCACCGTAGAAAAATTTTGGAGACATGAAATGGTGGGCATGTGGACATTTTATTTCTCTAGGATTCAAGGCTCATTTTCCTTCTCTTGAGAAGGCAAGGCCCCACTCTTGAGAATGCTCAATTCTCACAAAACATGGATTTTTCCATGGTCGATAATGTTATCCACCTTCTCTTTTATACATTTCACTTGCACCTCCAAGGGAAGTTTGGGCTGCTCCTCACACCTCGAATGCCGTGTATTAGGCTAAAACATCCAATATTTCCTACAAGGCAGTAAGGTGGGCCTTCATGTGGTGGTCTTGATCAAGAGGAGCTAGGAGCAATGTCATCTACAATTAGCTCTTCTTAATTATGGATTTCCTTTGTTTCCTTGCTTGCTTGCCCTTGCTGTGGACTTTTTATGAAATCCAAGTATCATACGCAGTCTTGTCACCTTGAATAGTTCATGCTGCTACGACACTTTAAAGTCCGTGGAAGTGCTGCTCTCAACCCTTTTAGCGTAGCCATCAGAGAAATTGTTGCTGCAAGTGCCAGCCTGCTATACTCGTGTGTTAAACTTATCAGCTGCTGGGATAATCCCTGGCAGGTTGTTGTGGAGGATGTGTATGATTGTTGCATCTTTGAGGCAAGTGTTGTAGCCAAATGAAACCTCTTTCAGTCAGAAAAAACATGCTGCTACTATCTTAAAGACAATACAGTTTTTCTCTCGTATTGTTCATCTTGTTACACGTACTGGAATGTTTGATGATTGACTCCATGAATCGTATCCATAGCATCAAAAACCTTGTAGGAGGATAGCAATCACTACTGGTTAGAGTTGAGATGTAACCAAAAGGCAGGTAACCATTAATGCTCCATAGCATTGTGGAGCATTCCTGGAAATAATCAAATCCTAGTCGTACCACACCCTGTTTGTTAGGCATCCAAAACAATGGAGGTGAAATATAGGTCTAGCATGAGTATCTAAGTATGTGAATTTTCCCCATCCTTATTTGATTGGTCAAATCACTCCGCCTTGATTGGGCTTTGGATGCTCGCCACAATTGCATGTGTGGTGGGAGCTGCCATTATTTCCACATTGGTTTCCACAGGACGCTAATCGAGCTCAGTACTGAGGTTCACATATATCTTCTTCATGAGATCTATGTACCCGCTGTTCTAGACTTGCGTGTGTTCAATACAAAGGCCATCATAAATTCCCAAAAAAGTAATTATTTTGTCTGGTGCGTCATTCACGAAAGGTCTTATGGTTGCTGCTTTGTTACGAGAGTTTGTGGTTGGTCTGGGCATGGATATTCAAACTTAGTAGATGTGTGCTAGTCTAATCTTACAAGGGAGGGGGGGGGGATTCAAATGTGAAAAACATTATGAT
>SZWC01007056.1:22848-38765 GCA_023375785.1 Penium margaritaceum
TCGATACTGTTGTGGACTTTCACCCTTTCCTTGGAGAGGCCGGCACAAGCGTGGATGCTGATCCACGTGGGGGCTGGGACATGGCACTGTCTCTACTTAGTGCAAAGACGCACGCCACTTGCGCGGCTCACATTCGCGCTTTCCCCTCCCTTTTGTCAGGGACCTGCCGAGTCCGTAGCTGATTACTGGCGGCGTGCCATGCGCATCTACATTCACCTTAGGACTTTAGGAGGTACACAACTCTAGGATCTTTGCACTCTCATAATAAGAGAGCGTCTTGAGCTCGCACACATCTTCTTCGTGTACAGCGATGCCGTTCTCGGGCCCTTCTCCACCTCTCTTAAGCTACTTCCTTGGGTGTATTAGCTCTTCATCCAGGTGAATTCCATCCACGAGGTAGCCGTGGTCCATCAGGAGAGTTCCCTTGCTGCAGAAGTCATCGCGTCGCCGCTGAAGCCCCTCTTGCAGACAACATCTCCATCCTCTGGCACACCCTCCTCTTCCCCTTCTACCCCGGCTACCCCGATTCCGATGCAGGGTGTGGCAGCCGTAGCATAGGGGAAGAAGGGTACGAAGATGCGTGGTTTGGGCCATCAGCAGTTGCAATAGCAGAAGTCATCGGGCGGTAGCCGTGGACGTGCCGTCCACTGCTATAACTGGATGCGCTCATCGCTACACCAAGTACCAGTAGCCGCTTGACTGGACGTGGATCACCCGCGGTCTTCAGGCTGCACACGCACAGCGGGCTGCGTCAAGCAACACAGCCTACAGTTGCACAGCGACCACGACTGTAGCAGTTCCCGCTTCCCCACCGGTTAGCAATGGCGACCCGGAACTGGGTGACCACACCATCGCCGAGCTCCGTCACCTTCTGGCGTTTCGCTTTCAGGGAGGTGCGAGTATGATGTTTTTGGTGAGTGGTTAACAGACTGTTTGTTCATATGTTCTTGTCGCTCATGATGACTCGTGTAGAGGGGCACTATTGGCCTGTGATGACGATGGACTAGAAAACAAAGATTGGATTCATGAGTTGTACCTCTGTAACCTTCGTCATTCCTCATCACCTATTGCTCAATGCTCGTCTGAGGCCGAGTGTTCCATTGCCCGTTGTATAGAGACGTCCTCTGATGGTGATCTCAGTAGCACTTTGATCATCGATTCTGGTGCCACTCATCACATGACCTGTCATCGCAGTGACTTCCTTGTTCTCGGTCCTGTTGCGTCTGTTTGCTCTGTTTGCACAGGCTGTGGTCAGTCCTTGTAGTTCCAAGGTGTTGGGGTTGTGTGCTTTGATGGTCCGTCTGGCCCCCTGTATCTCTCCGAGATGCTTTTTCTGCCTGACCTTGAGTTCAGCTTGCTTTCTTTGCGTGCCTGCACACTGATAGGACTCTTTGTGGAGCACAGTGCAAACTCCATGATCGTGACAGCTATTGATACTCGTACCATTGCTCTTCGTGCCTCTGTTGTAGATGATCCATATCGTTTTTCTTGGATTTCTTCTCATTCTTGCTCCCCCTCCCCTCCTCCTCGTGTGTTTGTAGCTGGCATTCCGTCACTTGAGCACCAGCGACTCTTGCATTGCCTTCTATGTCATGTGGAATCCGACACTGTGTCGAAGCTCATTCCGACACAGCCCGCACTCGGTCTTGATGAAGATTCTTTCAAGAAGCAGTCCAAGTCCGATTGTCCGTTCTATGCTCAGGGTAAGATGGATCATTGCCTCTGCCATGACTCTAGTTCTCACACACTTCGCCCTCTCTAGTTGGTCCATTCGGACCTTCACGGTCCTCTTCGTGTCGAGTCTCTATCCGATCGGGGCCGATTCGTCTTGATCTGACCGATGACTTCAAACGGATGCGCTAGGTCTACAGTCTGCACCAGAAGAGTGACGTCTCTCTTGCAGTTTGCCTTTGGCTAGTGATGGCTGAGCTTCAGTTGCGCCACACGATGCAAACCTTCCGTTCGGATCGCGGCGGTGAGTTTCTTGGTGAGATGGATAGCTTCTTCGTCGAGCACGGGGTTGTTCACCGGGTCTTCGCTGGAACAACAAGGACTGACCACAGCTCAACGGTGTCTCTAGGCATTGGAACCGCACCATGGAGGATGTGGTTTGCGCTATGCAATTTGAGTGCGGTCTCCTGGAGTCATTCGCCTTTGAAGGATTTGCCTACATGACGTGGGTCTGGAACCGCCTCCTGCACGTTACACCGTNGAGATGGATAGCTTCTTCGTCGAGCACGGGGTTGTTCACCGGGTCTTCGCTGGAACAACAAGGACTGACCACAGCTCAACGGTGTCTCTAGGCATTGGAACCGCACCATGGAGGATGTGGTTTGCGCTATGCAATTTGAGTGCGGTCTCCTGGAGTCATTCGCCTTTGAAGGATTTGCCTACATGACGTGGGTCTGGAACCGCCTCCTGCACGTTACACCGTGCGAGCTCTGGTTTGGCCACCGTGCTGACCTACGTCTCGCTTGTGTCTGGAGATCCTTGACTTTTGTGTGGTACAGCGAGGACCTTCAAGGGTCCAAGGTCTCGCCGCGAGGTCGCTTGTGTGCCTTTGTGGACATCTCCCTGCGGTCAAAGGCCTGGCGGTTTTGGGACCACGCCTGTCATCGCATCGTTGAGTCCTGCAATGAACTCTTCTTTCAGTCTCTTACCTACCGTGATCTGACCTTGATCACGTCGCTGTCTATCATGTACATTCCTACGTGTGAGGCTTATCTATGGATGGGGGAGTCAGGGCATGCGATCACTTACCGCCTGGTTGATGCATCCGTTTGAGCCCCCTCCACTTCTCGGTCCCCGGCTCTAGATGACACAGCGATCATCGCTGTCAACCGTGAGACCTCTCCAGCACAGCCGGCTTCTACCCTTATTTCCTCGCACCCCTCAGGTACCTATGATTATGTACCTGTATCCACCAGTACTGCTGTCTCTGTGCGTAGTCCTGCCTCGACTCCTGCTCCTACTTTCACGCCCGGCCCCGTGTCTCCCACACACGCATCTCCTCACACTACATCACCTGCCCCTTTGCCTCAGCCCTCACCAACTGTGGTTATGTCTGTTTCTGTGCCTGAGGTGAGCCCCTCGAGCCCAGGTTACTCGCATGAGCCCGGCAGTCGTCTTCGTCCATTGGTCTTCGGAGTCAAGCGAGTGTGAGATCCCACACCCAGGCGCTCCACTCGCATCATCGCGAGTGGTGATCCCAGCACAAAGGCCCTAGGCATGAGTGTCTACACTGATCACATAGAGGTACATCCAGCGTACCCTGTAGGGCACGATCTCGTCACTCGCGAGTTTCATGTCGCTTGTGATAAAGCAGCTGACTTTGTGGTCTTCAGGCCCAGCACTCAGGCATGTGCACTTGCCACTCAGAGCTCTCCCTCTATGGTGCCTGATCTGGGTAAACCAAGGGAAGCTCTCTCATCATAGGATGCAGACGCTTGGTGTGCTACCTGTGAGGATGAGCTTCGCGCCATCCGACAACACCGAGTTAACGAGCTCGAGCTTCCACCTAGGAGGAAGCCTATTCACATCAAGTTGGTCTTTTGTAAGAAAGTAAAGCTGGATGGCTCACTGGAATGCCACAAGGCTTGCTTGGTTTTCCAAGGGTACTCTCGGATCGAGGGCATCGACTACACTGACACCTTTGTCCCTGCCGGCCGCATGAACTCTGCTCATGCTCTGTTCGGTGTAGTGGCTTAGCATGACTGGGAATTGTACCAGATGGACATGGACAATGTGTTCCTGAATGGCTGTTTGGATGAGGAGATTTACGTGGCTCAGCCACCAGGCTTTGAGGATGGTGACAAGGTTTGGCGCTTGCGGAATTCCTTTGACAGCCTCAAGCAGTCTCCTCGGTGTTGGAACCAGGAGAGCACTGGCACTCTAACTTGTGTAGGATATGTACAGAGCGATACCGATCCCTCTCTCTTTATCCGACGGATGCCTGAGCGGTTCACTGCCATCTCGGTCTATGTGGACGACCTCTTGATCACGTCTCCTTCCATGGAGGCCATTGAGGAGGCCAAGGCGATCCTCCAAACTGCCTATAGGATGAAGGATCTCGGTCCTACAACGGTGTTGCTGGGCATGGAGATCGTGCGAGTCAGCAAACGTCAGAGACTTTTGTTGCATTAGGCTTGATACGCACGTATCGTGAGAGAGTGCTTCAGTGACCTCCTTGGCGTAGTGCCTATGGCCTCCACGCCTCTCACACCTGACGGGCAGAATGTCCTAAAGGTGGATGATCCCACACAGTTGTGGAAGACAGTGGATGTGATCTTGTACCTCCGCCGCATCGGATCTCTGATGTACCTGGCCACTACCACACGCCCAGACATCGACTTCGCCGTCAACCTTCTTACATAGTTTGCAAGCTCCACATGCTAGAGCCCTTTCATGCGGTTGTGCAAGTGGTGCGGTACATGGTCTCCACACCGTACCTCAAACATTGCTTTCGCTGGTAGTGTTTGGTGGTTCTTGATGGCTATACCGATAGCGACTGGGCCTGGAGTCCAGATGGACGCAATCGCACCGGCTACTTGTTCCTTCTCGGTGGTACCGTTGTATCCTGGCGCAGCGCGAAGCAAGGTTGCATTGCATGTAGCTCGTTGGAGGCAAAGAATGTTGCTCTGGGTGCAGGGGCTGTTGAGGCACTGTGGCTGCAACGTCTGTTCCTTGAGCTGGGTCAGTCGGTACCTGGCATTGTGCTTCGCTGCGATCCCAGAGTGCTCTAGCCATTTCAGAGAACTCTGGTGTCTTTCACGCTCGCACGAAAGACATTGCAGTTGAGCATCACGTTGTGTATGATCTGGTGGAGCGACACGCGATCTCTGTCATATGGGTTGGCACTGACATGCAGCTTGCTGAATTCTTGATGAAGGCACTTGCACGCGACATTTTTATTGTGGCCATTCGTTCTGTTGTGCTTCGCCCCTTGCTTGAGAGTGGTTGAGTGCGGAATGTGTTTATGTCTGTGTCACGACTGTTTCTACACTCGTTGTTGTACTCGTTTCAGTGCCACACGTGTATGGACATGTGTACCATCGGGTCATGGGGGATTGTTGTGATTTGTGATGTTCCTGTGGACCTGAACAGTTTTCTATGACCACTCGGACGTATCCATGCCCGTGCAGATCCTTGATACGGACCTAGATGGTACCGGTGCGTCCTCTGGTGGTGGAATACCAGCTTGGAGCTCACCGACGACCGTCCCGGAGCTTTAGACGCTGCCTGGGACCTCCTGCTATTTTTCTACAGCACGTAGGAGTTTATCGGTGGACTGGCCATGGGCCAGATTTGCATGTTTTTGCATTGTGTGTCCACCGTTTGATACCAGATGCATGCATGTGACCAATCGTAGCGTTTGGCTTGTGATTCTACACGTCTTGGTTCAGACGGTGTAGCGTTCTGACATGTCTACGTTGAGTTACGGACAAAACAGTGGTTTTGGGCCGGTTTTAGGACAGACCTTGTGCTGCCGCATTGACACCCGGCGTGCGCCACGGCAGGTACTTATGCCATGGAACTTTCATTTTTAATTTCTCTTTGCAAATGGTATTGAAGCATTCTGAAACTTTGCCTTGTGTCTCATTGCGAGATCCTTGCCGTTGTGTGTACGAAATGTGATTTTCGTCACAGTCCGACCAGGAACTGATGCCTAGTAAGCGGCTGCATTGCTAGGAAGCTTCCATGAATCTTCTCACTTAGGGCATGCATGGTGCATGGGATGCTCATTCTGCTATCTCTCGTTGTTCTGCTATTGCAGTCCCCATAGTCACTGCTCTCGCGCCTGGCTCGACTGGTGTTGCTGCCCCCATCTGTGCTGCTACTGGTGCTACTACTTCTTCTACTCCTCCAGCCTCTGCTGCTCCTATTGCGGATGCTCCTCTTGCTGTGTTTTGTCCTGTTAATACTGCCCCCACTGGTCCTGCTAATGTTGCTCACTTTGGAGCTACTGACCCTGTTACCGCCCCCCCCCCCCCCCTGTTGCCCCTGTTGCTCGACTTGTTAGTGTTGGACCTGTTGCTGCAGCCGTAGCTCTTCCTATTGATCCTGCATTGGCCCCCGTTGGTCCTGTTGAACTAATTGATCCTCCTATTCCTGCTAGCCCCGTTGCTCACCTGTGCGTTTTGACTGACCCGCTCGTGTCCTCCCATCTCCTGCAACTACATCTAGTGTTGTAGGTGTACTAGTTGTTGCCGCTATCGCTGTGGCTGGTGTTGCTGTCCCTGCTCCAGATTCTTCTACTGCTACTACTGCTACTACCCCTGTTGCTGCTTTTGTTACAAGCAACAGCAAGGGTTTTCTCCCACCTGATCCTCTCCCGGATGCCGCCGTTCCTCCAGCTGCTGCAACGACTGATCATCCAGGTTCTGCTGATGGTGCATTAGCCCCTGCCGGTCTAGCTGGTCTTTCTTGCCTTGTTGGCCCTGCTCGTACCAATGCTGGTCTTGCTGATCCTGCCGTGGCCGCTCGTGCCCTTCCAAGTATTGCAATTGCACGTGCTACTGTTATTGTTCCATTAGTTTTTGGTGCTGTTACTGTCTCTTGTGCTACAGTTGCTGCTTTAGATAGTGCTAGAGCTGTGAGCATAGCTGCTGCTCTTGATGTTGCTGATGGTGACGCTGGTGTTGCTACTGCTGTTGCTGGGTTTGATCCAGCTGGTGCTACCATTGCTGATAGTTCTGGTGTTGATGTTGGTGATGCTGTTGCTGTTTGTACGGGAGATGTTGCCCATGCTGCTACTGCTACTACTACGATTGGTGCGGTTGCTGTCGCTGGAACTGACTCTGCTGTTTGTACTGCTGCACTTACTTGTTTGTTTCTCACAGCGGCCCAATTGTTGGTCCTCCCGCTGCCGCTAGCCGTGTTGTTACCGACAAAGCTCTTGCTACTGCAACATCCACTACTCTTTCTCGTGCACTTCCCGTTGCTACTGGTACTACCGCCTCTACTGCTACTGCCACTGCTCCCAAATCTAACGGTGCCACGCTGCTCACACCTCCCACACCTCCATCACTCACCTGGCGGCCCACTCCTCCATCACTCCGCTGGCCCCAGGTTTCGGTGATGGCGGGTCTGGATGGGAACACGAAACCGGGGGAGCAGAGAGATTCATTATCCTCAACGCCCGATGCTCCCCCTCCCCCACCTTCCCCTTCCAATCCCTCCCCGCCTCCTCCCCGATGATCCCCGACTGTCCCCGGCCACCNGCTGCCATTTTGCCATTGTCAAGCCCCCCACCTACCTTGGTACCGCACGCCCACTCAGCTACTCCCCCCCCCCCCCCCCCCCCCCCCCCCCCCCGGTCCTCCTCCATTGGCTCCTCCCCATTCCAGCCCTCCCTCTCCTCCTGACGTATCGTCACCCCCCATGTCTTTGTTGCACTGTACATTGCTGGCAGCAAGGTACGCATCGTGTTCCCTAGCCATTGGGGACAAGCTCTTTTGTCCAGTATGCACTCTTTGTGGTAAGTTCAGTGTCTCGTCACCTTCTTTCGTTTGAATCGTGCGGTCCCTCGGCTGGAAACGCCCTCAAGAAGTCCTGGATGATATGAGAAATCCCGTCACTCAACTCCTTGGATCCTTTCCGTTCCTCAATATCTCCCTTAGTGTCACTTTTTTCTCCTCTGCCAACTGTTCGCGTCCCTCTGGGACGCAAACAGTTGAGCTCGCGAACAGTTGAACAGTTGAACAGTTGAGTTGAACAGTTGAGCAAAATGGGCTCGATCCCTCTGTTGTCTAATCCTTTTAGTGCAATGTACAAGCCCACCGCATTCGGATCCGTCCGAACTCGCATCGATAATAGCATGGGTGCGACTCCATGCTGCACACTTCCGCTCAGCGCTCAGCCCTAAAAGCCCAACCCATCAGAACCTACTCGTAGGCTAATCTCTGCTGTCCGGTTCTGTAACCTCCTCGATCCTTACCGGCGGAGGTTCGGACCGATATGGCGTGCCGGTCGCTGGACCGACCGGTTGAAACATCCTGTTGTTTGGGGTTTTGCTATCGATCCACCGGCTGCTTTCAGTCCGCTGTGGCCGGTGAAGACTTGTTGGCGTCAGATATTCTCCCTCGTCCCAGTGGTACATTTGAATGTGAAAAAAACCATTCACCATTCATGTCCCAAATGAGCCACGTGTGCATTAGAAAATCGACATCAAGCGTAGCCAATATCTTTGTCTGATTCTTCTCTCCACGCGGATGTGGAAAAAGGGATTGTTTTTGTGGTGGAACGAGTATACAAGCCCTTGGATTTCAATTGACCGGCATGGCAGCCTTTCCGCGTGGCGCTGCCACATGGAGACACAGTTTGAACTGTAACTTGCTGGCCCTCACTCCTCTTGCAGACACCTATCTATTGTCGCTTCTCCTATAGCAGATGGTGCTCCCTAGCGTCCTGACGTTGGTCGTGGGCCGCAACCCCTCCCTATTGGGCCACGTGGTGAGGCCACGTGCCTCCGTGGGATAAGTTGAAACTCTCTCCTCACCCTCCCCTTGGTCCCCTGACATGGTGGACCAGGTTTGGTGGCCTGGGGTTGAGGTAATGGATGGACGCTGTGAGGGGTGGATGGCAGTGCCGAGAGTGCTGGTGCGGCGCGGCGACATAGGCATATTATTAGACATAGTGATAACCCTCTGTGTATATATTTGTCCGTTCATGTCCTCGGGTGTGCAGTGCATGCGGATCCGGCGGTCGGCGGTTATCCACGTTGATCGCAAAGACACGTGCTCGCCAAGTTCACTAGATGGCGGCGCTACCTCTCTGTCATACACACTCCGTCAGCCATTGTACCGCGCTGAAGGCACCATACAAAGATGCACGGGTTGACGGCGGTGACGTGCCCAAGGAGTCCGCGAAGCTTACCACTTTCCTAGTGCAAAGGTCATGTGGACAAAAATCTTACTTCCATGATCACCCTGCACTCAAGGGCGAGGTGTTCTATACACTTGAGGCCATGCACAAGAAGGGTGTTCTCTTGTGCTCGGCCACCATCAAAGAGAGGGTACACTCAATCCTCGCGATTTTAACTATGGAGTGGACGTGCTTGAGGGAAAGTCCACCGCGGCGATGTTCAGCCGCAGCTGGTGCCATAAGTTCGTCAGCAATGAGCTGTAGTGGACATGGCGGTGCAACACAACAGCGTTACAAAAGCTTCCACCGGACTGGGAGGTCCAGACGCTCTCCATGGACCGCCGTGCCGCGTTCTACATCAACCTGCATAAGATTCCGCGTTACATGGTTGTGAACACCAACCACATCGACGTCCATCTGGTGCCCGCGTTGTGCTACACCTACGCACCGAAAGGGAGTGACGAAGTAAATGAGTGCAGCAAGGAGGACAAGCATCAGGTGACAGTGCTGGTGGCGTGCACAATGGATGGAGGGATCCTGCCGTTCTAGGTCATCTGGACTGGCAACATCCCTGGATGCCACCCCACCGGGCCGCACACTGACATGGTGAAAAATACGTCGCAATAGCACTTTCCTCACACCGCAAATCACTGGGCCACGGTCGAGGTGACCAAGCAGTGGTTTTGCATGGTCCTCGAGGCCTACTTCATCTGTTTGTGGGCCACATATACCTTGGACCACACCACTGTCAAGATTCTACTTGTGTTGGATGCAGGGCATCCTCAAGCTTCTGACAGCTTCCGCAAATGGGTGCGTAAGCGCTCCCCATTTGTGCACCTACTGTACATCCCGGCTGCACCTCAAAGCTGCACCGGCAGACATCAGCCTCCAAAATTCGTTCAAAGGGGAGATCTCCACGGGGTACTCGGCACGGGTTGGGGACAGGTTGAAGGATGCTGACAGCGTGAACCTTTGCATGCCTGCAATCAATGACACAGTAGTTGGGTGGATGCTCCAAGCGTGGATCCACCTGTACAAGAACCCGAGCATGGTTGTGAACTCACTTGTCCCAGCCGCCAGGGCGGCTGGGACAAGTGCTACGATATTGACTTGCAGCGCATCTCGGGCACTGACTTGGTGAACTTCATGGCTGAAGACGACATACAGGCGGTTGAGGACAAGGACGCTCTGGCATGAGTAGGAGCCTTGTACTTGTCTATGCCTAGTAGAAGGTCTTTTCTCTTGCTCTTTGTCCGCTTTTGCGCTTGCATGTTTGATCTGATCCCCTTTTTCCACCTACACACATTCTATATCAAATTCTCGAAACACCTGGATTCGACCCAATTATTGAGTCCAAAATAGCGAGACCATAAATAGACCACTCGCTCTCACAAATGAACTAGGTTGACCACATTGATCTTACAAAGAGTATTTGAGGCCGCTCAATAATTTACAGGTTGTAGCTAAAAAAATTAATTTGTTATTCTCCACGATAAAAAAAATGGATTCATGTGGCAGTAGGATACCTGTTTTTGCCATGCTCAAGCAATGAAATGCGTCGATACTTTAGCATGGCAAGAACAGGTGGACGGATGGGGCTTAATGTTTGCAGAGAGGGATAAATTGGGCTATTATTTCCGAAGTAAGGACAGATGGCTTATTTCATTCTAAAGAGGAGGGAATGCGGGTCATGGTTGAAAAACAGGGAGGCATGGGCATTTTTGTCCGTTATCAAATGTACAGTTATAGAAGATGATAATGTGCAGTTCTCTCAGCCGATGTGCCAATTTTTCCTCCTTTTTCTTAATTTCATTACGGTGTGTCAGTTGTAGCACAATGGTGATTTTATAACACGGTATCATCCATTACCAAACGCATTGAACAAATCAAAGTTGAGCACCACGATATACTTATTGACTACACCAATTTTAAGTGGTTTTTTGCAAAGTAGCAATGTTCTTTTTCTTCATGAGTGAGCTGAATTTTGAGAAGCTAAAAAACAATAGTATGTTTTTTTTAGCGTGGTGTATTGCCGTTACATATACATAAACAGAAATGAGTCTATAATGTTGTGCCTCCCTACGTCTTTTCCTTGTTTCCGTGTCTTCTTGGCCCCTCTTATTTTCTGCCGTTGTTCAACTAGGGATTATGGCATCCATAGGTCATGGGGGTGTGATGTTGTATAGGTATCAATCACGGAATAATACTTGGAGTGTTGCAACATGAGGTGTCCCCGTCTGTTTGCACAACTTACTATGACCAATCGGCTGTGTCCATGCTTGTGCAGATCCATGATGGGGACCCAGCTGGAATCAGAGCATGGATGGGTGGTGTCCACACCCACCAGTAATTGCCAGACAGCTGCCATGATTTCTTGAGTGCTTACTAAAGTGCTCTTTGGTTTTTCTGCGGTCATTAGTGTTTTCATATTGAGCCCGATTTGCGTAGTTTGCATTATTTTTCCACTTCTTGGTGCCGGACCTATGCGTGTGACCAATCAAAGCATCCGGCTCTTGATTCTACATCTCAAAAATCAGAAAGTGTTACGTTTTGATGCCTGTGTTCAGACTTATGAACAAAACAGTAGTTTTCGGCCGGTTGTAGGACAAAGTGACACAGTCGCGTGCGTCACCAGCCGTGCGCCACGGTAGGTACTTATTATGTGTGCTTGTAAGTTTTCATTTCATTGTGAACTGATAATGCTATTGAAGCTGATGAGACTTTGAATGCTTCCCTTGCCCAATCCTTGCTGTTTCTTGCAATTGGCTGCTTGCTAGTGCGTCAGCTTACTTGACTATGTCGCCACATCAGCGGCAGCAAGGCTATATAGTTCAATAACAGTTTCTCATGGTACCGTAGCACTGAGGCCCTTTTTTCTGAGCTACATCGCATACATGCAACACCAGCAGCACCGGTGAGAGTCACCGCAGCAGCCATTGACAGATCTTGGGACCCTACAGAGCAGTCGTTGGCAGCAGAGACGTCGTCCCCAAGTCAAACGCATCGACGTCACTATGCGACCGCTAGAGTGAATGACCACAACAATCTTGTCGGCGTGATTTGCCGCCACTGCCGTAGCAGTAGCAGCACCGGCAGCGATGAGTTTCAGCAGCCACACGGAGTGGCAAAAGCGGCACCGGGTGGCAGCAGCAGCTTGTCTGGTTATAAAAAAGGTCACAACAAAAAAAAGGAGGAGAAGCAGCCTGCAGTAGTAGCTGGCAGCGACGACAGTAAGCAACAGCGGTGAGCGGTGGGAACAGCAGCGTGGAGTGGCAAAAATATCAAGCATCATTAGTGGTAGTAGTAGCCGCAAGCAGCCACAGCAGTGTAGCGGCAGCAGAAGAGGCGGGAGCAGTGTAGTAGTATTGCAGCTGTTGTAGCACCAGCAGAAACACCAGCAGCATTATAGCAGCACTGTAGCCATAGCAGCGGCTGCAGCAGCGTAGCAGCAGTAGCAATGAAGGCAACAGCAATAGTGCCACGCCAGCAGCAGCCGTGGCTGCTGCCTTATGTAGCATAGCAGCTGCACAAGGAAGAAACATCTGCCTGCCCCTTCCTTTATTGCCTGTCATGTCGTGTTGAGTCATGTTGAATCGTTCGATGTCGCATTTCTTTCTGTGCTGTTGTTTCCTGTTGTATTGTGTGATGTTTTTTCATGTTGTGTCATGTCATGTCGTGTCGCATTGTGTCATGTCATGTCGTGTCGCATTGTGTCATGTGGTGTCGTGTCATGTCGTATTGTGTTGTGTTGTGTCGTGTCGTGTTGTGTCATGTCATGTCGTATCATGTCATGTCATGTCGCTTTGTGTCATGAAGTGGCATTTTGTGTTGTTTTGTATCATTTTGTTTCATGTTGTATTGTGTCTTTTTGTAAAACTCCATGCTGCAATGTGCGATTTTGTGTGGTACGGTGTCCTTCTCTGTCGTATCATGTCATGTCATGTCATGTTGTGGTGTGACAATTTGTGTCATGTTGTATCCTTTCACATTGTGTCATGTCCTATCCTGCTTTGTCATGACGTGTTGGTATCGTTCCATGATGTGATGTGCTCTGTCATGCCGCACTTTGTCTTGTTTTGGAGTGACTTTTGGTATCATGTTGCGCTGTGTCCTGTCGTGCCATGCCGTGCCCTAACGCGACGTGTTGTGTTGTGCCATACAATGCCCTGTCTTGTTTTGGTGCTTTGTGTCATGTCGTGTTATGTAGTGTCGTGTCATATTGTGTCATGTTTTGCCGTTTCGTATGTCGTGTTCTTTCATGGCATGCCGTGTAGTGTCATACCGTGCCCTAATGTGACGTGCCGTGTTGTGCCATGTAGTGCCCTGTCTTGTTGTGGCGTGTTGTGTCATGTCATGTTATGTAGTGCCATGTGGCATTGTGTCGTGTCATGTCGTGATATGTAGTGCCATGTGGCATTGTGTCATGTCATGTCGTGATATGTAGTGCCATGTGGCATTGTGTCGTGTTATGTAGTGCCATGTGGCATTGTGTCGTGTCATGTCGTGTTATGTAGTGCCATGTGGCATTGTGTCATGTCCTGCCTTGTTGTGTGTCGTGTTGTCTCATTTCGTGTCATGTCGTGCCGTGTCGTTTCATGTCGTGCTGTGCCGTGTCATGTCATGTCGTGTCATGTCGTTTCATCTCGTGTCGTGTTGTGTCGTGGTATGGTCACGTTTTGCGTGATGTGTCATGTTATTCATTTTTTTGTCATGTTGTGTCAGTTTGTGTTGGTTTATCTCATGTCATGCCGTGTCGTGCCATTCCGTGCCATGCCATCCTCTGTAGTGCCATTCCATACAGTGCTGTTCCATGCTGTACCGTGCTGTGTGGTGTCATGGTATGTCGTGTTATGCCATGTCATTTCGTATCATATCGTGTCGTCTCGTCATTTTGTGTCGTTCCATTTTCGTTTGTAGCAGTTTGTGTCGGTCCCTGTCCTGTCCTGGTGTGTTGTGTCGTGATGTACGTACCGCGCCGTGCCATGCCATGCTTTGCACTGCTGCAGAGATGCTTCTTTTCACCTTGGCTCCGAGGGACTCCCCTCGCTTTGCAAGAATCCACCTTCTCTCTTTGGCATCATGTGCTTCAATCTCACAAACTCTGCATAAGATTTCCTTTGCACATCATCATAGAAGAATCATCGCACCCTTTGCATTGGTAGCATCTACCATGGATTGGTTGCACGCACTGCTTCTACCACCACTGTAACAGCAGCATCCGGTGACGGCCTGCTTGTACCTCCAGTTTAAGTGTGCTGTGTCATCTGACAAAGCAGCTGCGGAAACATCAGCCAGATCGTCATCAGCCGACACGTCATCATTGGCATTCTTGGAAGTATTGACAGAGCAGGAGCAAGAAGTGCCAGCAGCAAATCCAAGTGCAGCTTCTACTGCTGCTGCTGCTGCTGCTTGTGCTGCACCACCTCCATCGCCTCCCACATCGGACAGTGCAAACTTCATCCTCATGCGTTTGAGTGAAACGGAATCCATCACTGCAGCCTGCCATGTTGGAGAGGGCACAGTCAATCTTTGTGTTGCGCTGCATTGCTCTTCATTCTTCTGGGAATTCTGAAGAGGCGACTGAGGGCAGAGCACGGCATGTCCAATTTGGTCGATGTGGCAAGGCAGTGCATCTCCAGTGAAGTGGAGAAAGACAATGGGGTGGGGTGGGACACACCCATGCCACACCACCAGTTTGCATCCGCAAATTCTAGTTTGGTCATGAAGGTATTGTTAGGAATTAAATTCCCCAAAAATGTACTGTTGCCTTGTCTCAACAAATTGCACAGCTCAGCCTGTCCTCAACCACAGTGAAGTTGCACCTCTCTCCACGGTTCTCAGGTAAAATCGCCTCTTACAGACATACACTCAGAAAATACACACTGAGACTCAAGAGGGAACGGAGCTGAATCCAGAGCTTCAAATCTCACTCAAAATGATCAACTACTGAGTACAAACGAAGCTAAGAAAGAATGACTGAAGTCCTTCTCTAAGAACTAACATTCTGTTTTACTTCCTGTCCCTAATCCCTGCTTCCGTTCAACTATAAGATAATCTAAGTAGTTAGCTCTGCTGGCTGTTACTGCTGCCTCCGGGTCCGCAATGAGTCCGTCTCCGGTCGTGCGTCAATGTGCGATCGCGCGATCCTCGTGCCTCCTCGATCATCCCCTATCCTCCGCCCTCTGCAGCCGACCGGACCGAGATCGAGGGCGAGGATCAATCGGTCCGATCGAGCTGCCGCATCAGCGGTCCTCGACCTCGCTCTTCGCTCGACGCTCTGCTCCGGTCGGACCTGCGAGCCACCTTTGCCTGGAGTGCAAAAACCCTTGGACTCAGTACAAATTGGCCCCAAGTGTTCAGCATCGAGCTGCGGCCAGGCTAGGACAGGTGGGACACCCGATCGGGTCTGCCCATAGTCTCTCACTGGTACCCGCTCCACCTAGGCAGAAGAATAGAAGTAAAGTAGGCAGAAGGTCAGGAGAGAAATAGGCCTCAACTCTCCTGGCCTTCTTACCATTCTTCCATTTTCTCTTTTTTATCCTCAGTCACTAGACAAAATAACATTTTGGATTACTTTTGGTTATCTGACAAGTATGATATCAGGCGGGATGCTACCTTGAAGGAAATTCAGCGTGCATTTTGCGCTTGCAATGAGTCCGTTTTGTGGTGTTGATCTTGCAATGAGTCCGTTTTGTGGTGTTGAGCTTTCAATGAGTCCGTTTTGTGGTTGTTCGAATGGAAGAAGGCGTCGGTGTCGATTCGGGACTCGGGACTTGTCTAGTGCTTTGAGTTTTCTTGTGTTTTACGGGTGATGGGAGACGGTGCACAGAGGTGCGATGAAGCTCACCGCAGCTTGGTGGAACGGTTGATGTGGTTGCTATACAAACCCATCCACTGACAATTTCCTGGCCAGGCATTAGGCAGAGCTTGGTAGGAAACACAGCAGGACTGGCACAAACCACAACCAGTGGCCTATTTTGAAGCGGCGCTCTCTCTCTCTCTCTCTCTCTCTCTCTCTCTGTCTCTCTCTCTCTCTCTCTCTCTCTCTCTCTCCC
>SZWC01007056.1:41152-52822 GCA_023375785.1 Penium margaritaceum
TCGTTCAGTTGGTCTTGTGGGAAGCAAGATAAGGTGGACGTGGACAAAGAGGCAGAGCTGGAGAGGGGTAGGCTAGACAAAGCTCAAGAACCAGGCGAAAGATAGATTGAAGAAGGGAGGAGGAAACGAGCACGGACGCCATACCTGCTGGAGTGGCTGGTCTGCCGCACGAGCCAGATGTGAAGCTTGGTCTTGGTCTCCTGCTGATGTTGCCATGGCCTTGAAAGAGAACCTGCGACTACTATCCAGCGGGTAATGTGCGAGACCGCTGCTTGATTGGTTTGACTGGTAGTTGCCGATGGCTGAGGTACTGGTTACGAGAGCGGATTGCTTATCTAATCTAATCTGCGGATTTCTTTGAGAATTCCTTACTAGTGATTTGGACCTCCACAGCTCTTGTAAACTGCTATGTCCAGGCACGGCTGGCTGTCTGGTTGGTTCGTCGTTGTCTCCGAGCTGCAGCTCTGCGCAGAGCTTCGGTTTGAGCTGCTCCTGCCAACAGTACCGTGGATGGCGGAGTGAAGCACGCGTGGGAGTGGAGGCTCCACGCTTCAGCTCCTTCAAATTCGCGAAAATCGGAAATGTTTTCATTGTGTTCTTGTAGTTGTTTGTATTGTACGTCATGCAATCATACAGCGTGTAATGGGCTCGGAGACGGTTTGTCATCCAAATCAGCGCTCAGGGGAAATCAAAACGAAGCGTTGAAAGTCTCGGACCGACAGGGAACAAAGCATAAGGTATTGCAACACCCTGACGAGACAAACGCTTTCTTAAACTGAGTCCATCCCGTTTGCTCCTCAACAAACCACCTGTGAAATACGTTCAACCGAATGGTTTTACAGTCGAGAGAAAATAGTGTGCATCGAAATTGAGTGCAGCGGAAGCATGCGCTGGTGNGGAAGTTCATTTTCCGATGAGGCAATGATCATTGGCCGCGGCATTGTAGGAGCCCGCATGGACTTTCTGAGCGAGCGAAACCATCGCAGATTCAGCCCATGCCTCATGCCCAACCATCACGCATACTGGCATGCAATGGCATGGGCTGCGTGACACAGCCCATGCCATCGCATGTCCATGTGCACCCATGAGCACTGGAGCTGCGAAAACAGCGGAACTCCCCAAGTTTGGTGCTGCCGTGGCCTTCGGTTGGTCAGGAAAGATACGATCGGATGCCAGCTCACCATTCTTGCCCACCGGGACCAGGCTGACATGGCGAGGCGAGCCCATTCAACAGTCGAGCATGTCTCATGCATATGTGGCACACATGGATGCCCAAGTGGACTGTGGACGGCGACAGTTTTCGCCACCTGCCCGCTTAGTGACTGCCGAGAACTGGGCGGCAGTAGTGCAGCGGACAAAGTATCGTCCGTTTCACGGGCTGCTGCGTGCGCTGCAGCCCATGAAGTCCTGACGCCGCCGCTGAGCCAGCTCCAGTCTGCCGTGCTGCCTCGCAACACTTTCGTCGGTCTTGTCGAGCCGCACTAGGGGAAGCTCGAAATGGCCGTTGCCCGCCCGCCACGTCGAGGGTAAAACCTATGAGAAGAGAGCTGAGCAGGGATGTATTGATTTTTTTTTACTTACAGGCACAACCAGCTCAGACTCGGAGCTACCATACAACCTAGACAAAGCACAATCTGAACCCGCCCCCTGTGGAGGGATGATATGTAGAGGCTGGGTACATCCAACGTCAAAATGGATGTATTTATATTTATTTCTTTTTTGCCACCTGAGAAATGATACGGACATAGCATTCAGAAATACATTATCAGTCTACACCATCAGTGCGATCATTGGCTGGAATTATGTCTGTAAACATGGACTAACCTCAAAACCCTCATAAGCCTTCTAAGAAGTCATTTTGGATAGCTCAAAATATTAATAAATGATATCTCAAATTTCCATTTCTTTCCATATCACTTTGGCCACCCTCTCTCATCCCTTCTTGTCCATCTCCCTCTCACCTCACACAATACTCTTTTCCCTTCGCTTTGTTTATTTTTGCCCTATCCCTGACCGCATCCAATTCTGATGGTTGAATAGAACTTGGAAAAAGGAAAATGATCCTTCAAAACAACAAAAAGGATCTCATGGGATCTCATAAACTTTTCCAAGACCAATAAATTGCTCTGTTAATAGTTCAAACGGCTTTATGTAGAGATAATAACAACATAGAACACACAAGCATCCACTCAAAAGTTTCAAAGCCCATCCAAAGTAGATGTTTGAAGACGCAAATGGATGAAGTAAAGACACATGTAAACAAATGCATGTAAAAAGACATGTACATGGGAATTACAGAAATAAAAGAAAATATGGAAACTGACATGGAAAAATACATGGAAAAATACATAGACTTGTTCACAAATGTACATGCAAGTACAAATAGATGTGGACACATAACAAAACATTGTTCTGGAGTTTTCATACTCAGATACTTGCACTTGACGTGAAGTGTAAATAATTATGTAATCATCAACTGAAGTGGACGTGTTCCACCATGCCTTCTATGGTTGCCATGAGCTTGGGCATGCATACATCACTTACATAAAACAAGATGTTCCTAATGCATGTCATGTGGAAAAAATACGAGATGACGTGTGTCTATTGCCGCAAAACACCATCACACTCCTCTTACCTTCGTGAGCAACAATATGTAAATTTAACATGCATACGATATCGCAATCTTGATATATACAGAACCACTACAACACAGTTATACAGAACCACAACACAGTCAACGCTTTTCGCTTAAAAGGTTTTCTCGACTATGAGCATGGCATGTGCTTATTACCGCAAAGTGGCATGCTCTTGTGACATGTATGGTGTATGGCCTGTGTCTGTTGCAGCAAAGTGGCATGCTCTTAGTGCTTTGATTTGTGATGTTCCTATCGACCTGTACAGTTTATTATGACCACTCGACTGTATCCATGCTCGTGCAGATCCCTGATACGGACCCAGGTGGTACCGGTGCGTCTTCTGGTGGTGGACTACCAGCTTGGAGCTGACCGCAGACCAATCTCGGAGCTCTCAACGCTGCCTGAGACCTATTGCATTTTTCCTACAGCAAGTAAGAGTTTATCGGTGGACTGGTCATGGGCCCGATCTACATTTTTTTGCATTGTGCATCCACCGTATGATGCCGGATGTATGCATGTGACCATTCGTAGCGTCCCGCTTGTGATTATGCACGTCTAGGTTCACACAACGTAGCGTTCTGACATGTCTACGCTGAGTTACGGCTAAAATAACTGTTTTGGGCAGGTTTTAGGAAAGACCTTGTGCTACCGCGTGCGACACCCGCCGTGCGCCGCGGCAAGTACTTATGCCATCGACCTGTCCTTTGTCATCTCTCTCTGCAAATGCTATTGAAGCATTATGACACTTTGCCTTGTGTCTCCGAGCTAGACCCTTGCCGTCGTGTGTAGGACTTGTGACCTTCGTCATCGTCTGACTAGGCACTGACGCCTAATAAGCGGCTGCGTTGCTACGAAGATTCCACGTATCTTCTCATGGTATCAGAGCGGTGAGGCAGTTCTTGCCGAGCTGCGCAACAGAGGCGCAACAGAGTAGTAGCAGTGAGCATCACCGCTACAGCCGATCCACAGGGACCTGTGGACATCACCTGACTGTTGGCAACGCCACCCACCTTGAGCACGTGAGAGTGCGTCAGTAGCAGCTGCTAGTAGAAGCAGGCAAGAGCTACAGCAGGCGGCAGCCGCTAGCTGCTGCTGACATTCGCGCTAGTATTTGCATCAGCAGGCTGTAACCGTAGTAGGCGGCGGCGGACAACAACACTAGTAGCGCGCGACAGCAGTAGCGCGCAGTAGTAGTAGTGTGTAGCAGGAGCAGGTTGTAGCAGGAGCAGAGCGCAACAGTGCTACGCAGCGACGACGATGGTGGTGGCGGGAAACAGTAGCAGCAGCATGCAACAGCATGTAGTAGCGGCAGCATTGAGCAGCAGTGAGCACTAGCAGTAGCAGTGCGGTAGCGACAGCGTGCAACAGTAGCAGCGTACAACTAGAGCAGCACGTAGCAGCGTGCAGCTGCTGCCACAGCTTCGCAAGTAGCTTCGCGGCTGCTGTTGCAGGCGCAGGCATAGTTTCGACAGCGGCCAAGCAGAACCTGCTACGAAAATTCCGCGTAGCTTCCGCGCGGCTGCCGCGGAGCAGCTGGCCAACAGCCACGTGGGTTGTCAACCAGAAGAATTGTGCTAACGTCAGCATTTTCCTTCCTCATATCATCAGGTCCGTACTGATGTCAGCAAACCCCTTCTGACGTCAGCACCTGCCTTAATCAAAATTTGGGATCGGAAAGTAAAAAATGGCCAGCGTTTCAACACCTTGAGAACCGCTGACGGTTCTGAAACCGGACTAGTTTGACGTCCTAGTCCATACTGAGCACTGCCATGACTCCAACCGTTGACAAGGGCAAAAGACCTTCAGATAACTCCTCCTCCTCAGGGGTCATGAGCCCACACTCGCAGGCCATTGCGGATCTGCGGAGTCAATAGGATGAGATACTTTGTCAGCAGCAGCTGCAGACTGACGCCATCTGTGCGCTCACTGATCTTATTCGTGGTCAGTCCACGGCCCCATTGCAGACATCCCAAGGAGTCGGCGGTGCCATACCTTCCGCACAGCAGACAGCATTTACACCGAGGAGAGTAGCAGGATAGGACCCGCCACTTTTTTATCCTTTGGATGAGGACCGTGACATGCCAGGGATGGATGATGACATCCATTAGAGGGAGATTTGTGTCCTTCAAGAGCATCTTCCCCAGCTTCAGACGCCTTCCAGTTCTCTGTTCCCGAAGATCCAACCCTTGTCTGATTCCTACCTCGGTGACTTTCCTCATCCCGGTGTCTTCCCCATCCCTCCTTCCTCCCAGCCTGTGCTTGCTCTCCCCACAGAGCGGCAACCCAAGGACTTCGAGACATCGTCCCCACGCTATGTCAGCAAGGACGGTTTTGACGGCTTGGAGACTCTCTTTCAGGTCCAGGCCACTTTAGAGGGGGTATGGCCATACTATCATTGTCCATACCAGGTTACGGATCGCGCTCAGGTGCTGACAACAGCTTGGGGGATGCGCTGACTCCTTTACGTCATGCTGCATGAGACTGTCGTTGAATTTTTCCCTTTCCTTGGAGAGGTCGGCATAGGCGTGGGTGCTGATCTACGTGGGGTCTGGGACCTGGCATTGTCTCTGCTTAGTGCAGAGATGCACACCACCCGCGCGGCTCACATTCGCACTTTCCACTCCCTCCGTCAGGGACCTGCCGAATCCACAGCTGATTAATGGTGGCGTGCAATGCGCATCTACATGCGCCTAGGGACTTCATGAGGTACACAGCTCCGGGCGCTTTGCACGCTCATGACCGGAGTCCATCTTGAACTCGCAGACATCTTCTCGGGGTACAACGACGCCGTGCTCGAGCCCTTCTCCACCTCCCTTCGGCTTCTTCCTTGGGCGCATCAGCTCTTCCTCTAGGTGAATTTTGCCCGCGACGTAGCCGTGATCCATGAGGAGAGTTCCCTTGCTGCAGCAGTCATAGCATCGCTGCCAAAACCCCTCTTGCAGACCACTTCTCCATTCTCCGGAAAACCCTCCTCTTCCCCTTCCACCCCGGCTACCCCGACTCTGATGCAGGGTGTGGCAGCCGCAGCACCGGGGAAGAAGGGTAAGAAGAAGCATGGTTTTGGCCAGCAACAATTGCAGCAGCATGAGTCATCGGGTGATAGAAGTGGACGTACTGTCCACTGTTACAACTGTGGAGGCGCTCATCAGTACACCGAGTGCCAGCAGCCGTTTGACGGGACGTGGATCACCTATGGTCTTCAGGCTACACACTCGCAGCTGGCTGCGTCAAACAGCACAGCCTCCGGTTGCGTGGCGACCATGACTGCAGCAGTTCTCGCTTCCCCAACGGCGAGTAGCGGCGACCCGGGTCCGCGTGACCGCACCGTCGCCGAGCTTTGTCACCTTTTGGTGCTTCGCTTTCAGGGAGATGCGAGTGTGTTGTCATAGGTGAGTGGTTCACAGACTGTTTGTTCATCTATTTCGTCGCTCGTAATGACTTGTGTGGGGAGGCACAACTGGCATGTCATGACGATGGGCCTGATAGTGCCGATTGGATTCATGAGTCGCACCTCTGTGCCCTTCGTCATTCCAACTCACTTGTTGCTTAGCGCTCTTCGGAGGCCGAGTGTTCCATTGCTCGCTGTAAAGTGACGTCCTCCTGTCGTGATCTCGGTGGCACTTGGATCATCGATTTTGGTGCCACTCATCACATGACCTATCAGCGTAGCGACTTCGTTGTTCTCGGTCCAGTTATGTCTGTTTTCTCCGTTTGCTCAGGCTCTGATCAGTTCTTGCCGGTCCAGGATGTTGGGGTTGTGTGCTTCGATGGTATTTCTGGCCCTCTGTATCATTTCGAGCCGTTTTTTGTGCCTGACCTAGAGCTCAGCTTGCTTTCCGTGCATGCCTGCACACGGATGAGACTCTGTGGAGCACATTCTAGACTCCACGACTGTGACAACTATTGATACTCGTACTGTTGTTTTTCATACCTCTGTTGTGGATGATCTGTATCCCGTCTCTTGGATTCTTTCTCCTTCTTGCTCCCCCTCTCCTCCTGATTGTGTTTTTTTTCATTGGTGTTCTGTCTACTGAGCAACAACAACCAGTGCATTGTCGCCTCTGTCATGTGGACTCGGACACTGTATCGAAGCTCATTCGGACATAGCCTGCACTTGGTCTTGACGCGACATGTTTCAAGAAGTCGCCCACGACCAATTGTCTATTTTGCGCTCAGGGTGAGATGCATTATTGCACCTATCCTGACTCCACTTCTCGCGTACTTTGCCCTCTCGAGTTGGTCCATTCGGACCTTCTTGGTCCTATTCTTGTCCAGTCTCTGTCCGATCGCGGCCGATACATCCTGACCCTCACCGATGACTTCAACCAGATGCTTTCGGTCTACAGCCTGCGCGCGAAGAGTGACACCATTCTCATGGTCCACCTCTGGCTAATGATGGCTGAGCGTCAGTCCCACCACACGCTGCATACCTTTCATTCGGATCACGACGGTGAGTTTCTTGGCAAGATGGATAGCTTCTTTGCCAAGCACGGGGTTTTCGCCAAGTCTCCGCTCTTGCTACTCCTAAGCAGAATGGTGTCTTTGAGTGCTGGAACCGCACCATGGAGGATGCGATTTGCGCTATGTGGTCTGAGTGCGGTCTCCTGGAGTCATTCACCTTTGAAGGATTTGCCTAAATGACGTGGGTCTGGAACCGCCTCCCGCACGGTTCCCTTCCGGAACACGTTACACCATACAAGGTCTGGTTTGGCCACCATGCTGACCTGTTTTTTGCTCTTGTCCGGGGATCCTTGGCTTCCGTGTGGTACACCTAGGACCAGCAGGGGTCCAAGGTCTAGCTGCAAGGTTACTTGTGTGCCTTCGTGGGCAATTCCCCATGGTTGACGGACTGGCATTTTTGGGATTCCTGCTGTCATAGCATCGTTGAGTCCCATGATGCGCTCTTCTTTGAGTCTCTCACCTATCGTGATCTAATCTCCATCACGTCACTGTCTATCACACACGTTCCTACGTGTGAGGCTTTTCGACTGATGGGGTAGTCTGGGCCTACGAGTACTTCTCGCCCGGTTGATGTGTCTGTTTGAGCCCTCTCCACTTCTTGGTCCCCAACTTTTGATGGCCCAACGATCATCGGTGTCGGCCCTGAGACCTCTCTAATACAGTCGATTTATACCCTTGTTCCCTAACACCCCAAAGGTACCCAAGATTATGTACTTGTGTTCACCTGTACTCCTGCCTCTATGTGTGGTCTTGCCTCTTCTCCTGCTTCTACTGTCACACCCACTCTCGTGTGTCCTACACATGCATCTCCTCATACTGTATCACCTGCTCCTTTGCCTTAGCCTTCACCAGCTGTGGTCGTGCCTGTCTCTGAGCTTGAGATGAGCCCTTCGACCCCAGGTTAGTTGCGTGAGCCCGGTGGTCGTCTTCGACCATTGGTATCCGGAGTCCAGGGAGTGTCTGATCCCGTACCCAGGTGCTCCACTCGCAGCATCATGAGTGGTGATCCTGGTACAAAGGCCCTAGGCCTGAGTGTCCACACTGATCACACACAGGTTTATCCAGCGTGTCTTGTAGGACACAATCTCGTCATTAGTAAGTTTCAAATCGCTTGTGAACTAGCAACTGACCTTGTGGTCATCAGGGCAGGCACTGAGGCATGTGCACTTGCCACTTAGAGCTCTCCCTCTATGGCGTCTGATCCGGGTACTATGAGGGAAGCTCTCTCATCAGAGGATGCAGACGCTTGGCGTGCTGCTTGTGAGGATGACCTTTGCGCCATCCATGAGGATGGAGTTTACGAGTTAGTCAACCTTCCACCTGGGAGGAAGGCTATTCAGGTCAAGTGGGTCTTTCGTAAGAAAGTGAAGCCGGATGACTCACGAGAACGCCAAAAGGCTCGTTTGGTTTTTAAGGGGTACTCTCAGATCAAGGGCATCGATTACACTGATACCTTTGCCCCTGTCAGCCGCATGACCTTAGCTCGCACTCTGTTTGGTGTAGTAGCTCAGCATGACGGGGAACTGCACCAGATGGACGTGAACAATGCGTTCCTCCATGGCTCTCTAGATGAGGAGATTTATGTGGCTCAGCCACCAGGCTTTAAGGACGGTGACAAGGTCTGGCGCTTGGGCAAGTCCTTGTACGGCCTCAAGCAATCTCCTCGGTATTGGAACTAAGACATCACCAACACTCTGACTCGTGCAGGATATGTACCGAGCGATGCAGATCCCTCTCTATTTATACGAAGGATGCCTGAGCGGTTCACCGCCATCCTGGTCTATGTGGACGACCTCCTGATCGCGTCTCCTTCCATGGAAGTTGTGAAGGAGGCCAAGGAGGTCCTCCAGACTGCCTATAGGATGAAGGATCTTGGTTCTGTAACGTGTTTCTTGGCATGAAGATCGTGCGATACAACTGTTGTTGGACACCTCTGTTGCATCAGGCCCGATATGCACGTGTTGTGGGGTAGCGCTTCAGTGACCTCCTTGGCGCAGTGCCCACAACCTCCCCACCTCTCACACCTAACGGGTAGGATGTCCTAAAGGTGGACGATGCCACACAGCTGGAGGAGACAATGGATGTGACCTTGTACCTTTGCCTCATCGGATCTCTGATGTACCCGGCCACTACCACATGCCCTCACATCGCCTTCACCATCAACCTTCTTGCACAGCTTTTGCAGGATCCATGTGCTAGAGTCCTTCATGTGACCGTGTGAGTTGTGCAATGCGTGCTCTCCACATCGTACCTCGGACTTTGCTTTCGCCGACAGTGTTCGGTAGTTCTTGACGGCTATACCGACCGCAACTGGGCTTGGAGTCCAGATGGACGCAGTTGCACCGGCCACGTGTTCTTGCTCGGTGGTACAACTGTGTCTTGGCACAACGGGAAGCAGGGCTACATTACACGTAGCTCGTTGGAGGCAGAGTATGTTGCTCCGGGTGTAGGGGCTACTGAGGCAGTGTGGTTACAATGTCTGTTCCTTGAGCTGGGTCAGCCAGTACCTGCCATTGTGCTTCGTTGCGATAACCAGAGTGCTCTTGCCATTGTAGAGAATTCTAGTATCTTTCATGCTCACATGAAGCACATTGCGGTTGAGCATCACTTTGTGCATGATCTGGTACAGCAACACATGATCTCTGTCATATGGGTTGGTAGTGACATGCAAAGTGCTGACTTCTTGACGAAAACACTAGCACGTGGGAAGTTTTGGGCGGCCATTCGTTCTGTTGGGCTTCGCCCCTTGCCTGAGAGTGGTTGAGTGCAGGGTATTCTGTGCCAGTGTCACGACTGTTTTTGCACTCGTTGTTGTACCCATTTCAGTGATGCACGTGTATGGACATGCGTATCATCGGATCATGGGGGAGTGTTGTGATTTGTGATTTTCCTGTCGACATGTACAGTTTGCTGTGAACACTAGGCCGTGTCCTTGCCCGTGTAGATCCTTGATACAGACCCGGGTGGTATTGGTGCATCGTCTGGTGGTGGACTACGAGCTTGGAGCTCACCGAGGACCATCTCGGAGCTCTAGACGCTGCCCTGGACCTCCTGTAGTTTTCCTGTTGCATGTAGGAGTTTATCGGTGGACTGGTCATGGGCCCGATTTTTATGCTTTTTCATTGTGTGTCCACAGTTTGATGTCAAATGCATGCATGTGACCAGTCGTAGCGTCCGGCTTGTGATTCTACAAGTCTATGTTTAGACGGCGCATCGTTTTGACATGTCTACGCTGAGTTACGGCCAACACAGTGGTTTTGGGCCGGTTTTAGGACAGACCTTGTCCTGCCGCGTGCGACACCCGCAGTGCGCCGCGGTAGGTACTTATGACATGGACCTGTCATTTATCATTTCTCTCTTCAAATGCTATTGAAGCATTCTGATACTTTGTCTTGTGTCTCCTAGCCAGACCCTTGCCGTTGTGTGTAGGACTTGTGAATTTCGTCACTGTCTGACCAGGCACGAACGCCTAGTAAGCGGTTGCGTTGCTAGGAAGCTTCCACACGTCTTCTCACTTAGGGCATGCATGGTGCATGGAATGCTCCCTCTTGCTACGTCTCATTCTGCTGATACTACCCCTATTGTTTCTGCTACTGTTGCTTGTTGTGGAGCTACTACTCCTGTTATCGAGCCCCCCCCTATTGCCCGTGTTGCTCGACTTGTTGGTGTTGCACCTGTTGCTGTCGCCGTAGCTGTTCCTATTGATTCTGCATTGGCCCCCGTTGGTCCTGTTGAACCTGTTGATCCTCCTAATCCTGCTAGCCCTGGTCCTGGTCGAGTTCGTTTTTCCTGACCTGCTCCTGCCCTCCCATCTCATGCAACTCCATCTACTATTGTAGGTGTAATAGTTGTTGCCGCTATCACTATGGTTGGTGTTGCTGTCCCTGCTCCAAATGCTTCTACTGCTACTGCTACTACTACCCCTGTTGCTGCTTGTGTTGCAAGCAGCCGCAAGGGTATTCTCCTGCCTGACCCTCTCCCAGATGCCGCCGTTCCTCCAGCTGCTGCAGTGGCTGATCGTCCTGGTTCTGCTGATCACGCATTAGCACCTACCGGTGTAGCTGGTCTTGCTTGCCTTGTTGGCCCTACGCGTACCAATGCTGGTCTTGCTGATCCTGCCATGGCCGCTCGTGCGCTTCCAAGTATTTCAATTGCACGTGCTACTGTTACTGTTCCATTAGTTGTTGGTGCTGTTACTGTCGCTTGTGCTACAGTTGCTGCTTTAGATGCTGCTAGAGCTGCTACTGCGAGCATAGTTGTTGTTCTTGATGTTGCTGATGGTGACGCTGGTGTTGGTACTGCCATTGCTGGGTTTGTTGCCGTTACTGCTTCAGCAGGCATTTATGAACAATCACCCTCCAATTTTACACTCATTTTCCAGTGTACATCGTATAACGTACAGAAAGGTAACTTCCATGAAATACACATACCCCACATACAATGGATGGCAACTTTCAGGACATACACATACCCACCTACACAGAAAGGCACCTTCCAAGAAACAACATTAATTCACCAGTACCCCCATACACTCACCACATACAACCTCCCCCCCCCCCCCCCCCCCCCCCCC